>JAODPA010108104.1:0-20011 GCA_025585075.1 Nepenthes mirabilis
TTTGTGCTGAAGCAAATTTCATGCTGAATTCTTAAGATTCAGCTAAGTATATAAGGCCTCCTTGGTTGTTGAATATTTCCCATTTTGCCGATTATCTTGAAGGATTTATTTCAAGGTGTTCGGGCATGTGTTTGTGGACATTTAGGACATGGAAGCTTAGTATAGACACTAAAGGTTATCTAGTATTAATTTTGTCCCAAATCAAATTTCTTATCATCTCCCGATTCACATCCCTGGCTTTCTGGTTTGAATAGAAGTTTAAAAGATCGGGTGTCGGAGTTTTGGGAAATGACTATATGGGAAGTTAGTCTATCTATCAATGATCAACTGAGATTATTTCCCTCAAAATCCGAATTGCCTAACTCATCCAGAATGAATTCCTGGCTTTTAGGTTTAAAACTTAAATTAAAGAAATCAGGCTTGAGTATACAAGAAAACTAAGACATAGGGGTTTAGTATATTTGTCAAAGACTATTTTGGATTAATTCCATCATAATCTGAATTACATAAGTCATCCCGAATTACTTTTCTGGTTTTCGGGATTGCGGTCTTTACATGGAGTCTAGCAATTATGAGTTCTAGTGGCGCCATTCGGGTTTTGTAAGCTTGTTGGCATTTTATGGGAGATTATATAGAAATTTTTCAGTCATAATTATAGAGTGATTTTGTGATGATATCATTAAGAAAATTTTAGAAGCCTAAAATATGATCGGCTTTATTTAAGGATAGTACCCTGAGTTGGAAAGGAAAATTTGTTGTATACCCAACTAGGTATGGAATGATAAGACCATAAGGAGAAACAATTAATGTCGTGAATGATATATGGTCTTCTTTGGTCTGATTAAATCTATTAAGTGGTTCAGTTGATAGTTTCCAAGAGATGGTAAAGTTATAAAGCATATAACTTGGAATAGTGAATGAAGATACCTTTGAACTTCTGGGAAGTAAGGATTGATCGATGGGTTGAGTAAATTAATGTCCTTGAAGAAAGACTGGGATTTTGTTATTCTACATCAATAGATAATCACCCACAAGCAAAGTGGGGGAGGTGTCCATGGGGCGAAATTGCTCTACTTGCAATTAAAATTCTGTGATGAGATCTTTGAGGATTTAGGGACAATTCCTTGGAAGGAATTAAAGACTTGTGAACCTAAAAGTTGAAGGCTATAATAGGTGGATCTTGGTATGATTTGGGGAGAGTGAATGCTGAAATTGATAGCTGATACCAGAAATTTCCATTTAGGAATATGTGGAATTGCTTCGGAGATAACTTTGATCAAATAATTTTGAGGATTAACATGATTATGTTATGATAGAACCTCAGGAGATCCTGAGCAGTTTAATCTATTTAAGGGTTATAACGATAGACCCTGATACTGTTAAGGAAACTTTAGAATTATGCTTACCCGTATCGCTTGTGGATCGATACCTTTGGTTTAAGTGGGAGTAGAATTCCAAATTAGAATTGCTTTTCCCATTGGCCAGAATCAGCAATTGGAAGCCTCTGTTTGAGAAATTGTGGAGACGATCTTGGGTGATAGCTTGTCGTGGGAGAATTTGTGGTTATGTTATAACTGAAGTTGACATTGGAATTTTCTAAGTGGATAGGCCTGTCTAAGAATTATATAGATGAACTTTGGTATTGTGAGGAAAAACGAACATCAGTACCGATAGTGGATGTTAAAGGTTTATAGATTTGATATGTTTTAGTGTTTTAGAGGAAACGGGAAGGAAATTATGGATAGGATCGATTTCTAGAGGTAAGAGGATGTCGTATTCCTAAGTTGGAAATAGAATCTGCATTTGGAATGTTGGGATTATGATGTTTCGAATTAAGCAGCCCTTATGGGTTCATGTTAGGACAACCCATCCACCATGAGTATGAAGGGCGTATCTAGGTTTACTTGGCTAACTCCTTGGCATGCCAGTAAGACATGAAAATTACTCAGTATATGGAATTTGAGATTTTGAGGTAATTAAGTGTTAGGGACTCGAGGTCTTGAGCAATGGTCTGAGACTGTACCGAATCCTTGAACGTTATAGTTAGGACTTCTTCTTAAGTGGTGAACTGAGGATCTATGAGAACTATTCTCATAATATGGATATCTTGAGGGCAATTTTAATCATAGTTACTGCAAGATTTAGGTGTTTAGAATGGAATATGTGTCTTATGAAAATGTCAAATTGACGACAAACCAACAGAATGAAGAAAATGTGCCTACTTTTGAAGTCTAATAGTACTTCAAAATTTATGTTGGGATTTTGACTAAGCTTGGTAAAAGAATTGAAATGCTCAAAATTTAAGGTTCCACTTACAAGAGATAAGGCATTTTGCTTGTTCGAGGTTTAGAACCAAATCAGGAAATAGTTAATGAATTGGGATTGCTTTCGGGTTTGATGAATTTAGAGGAGTCTAGAATGAGTCATGTATTAAAGATTAGAATAGTTTTGAAATTTAAGGTCTTTCAAGATAACTACATTAATCTGAACATGATTTGGAGACATTAGGAAGGTCTCTCAATTATGAAATTTGAGGATTGTTAAATTTTATGGATGAAATTTCTATAAGTGGGGGAGAGTGTGAGATCCCGATCCCAAAATGTGATAATTATGGAATGATTATGTTGATGAAAGTCATGTTCGCGCTTGAGTATGTGGAAAATTTTCTACCGAAGCAAAAAGGAGCGAAACCAGCCAAAGGGATGACCGGCACTCGCTGTGCGCTTGAGCGCATGATGAGATGCAATTTTCCGCTAGCAGCCGATCACCGGTGCCTGAGGCAATCTGGGGGCGGTGCCTGGGTATGAGCAGGGCACTCGATGGGTGCTTGAGCACCCCATCGAGCACCGTTTTGCGAAAGTGGAGCGCTCGAGAAGCGCTTGAGCACCCGACTGAATATATAACGCCGAGCAAATTTTGCTCGGTCATTTAATGACATCCAACAGAGAGCAGAGGGAGAGAAAAGAGAAAGGGGAAGAGGAATCCGCCCATTCTGCTCCTCTCCGGGTAAAAATAACGGTAGATCAGGTTTAGGCAAGTGTACTTCAGATGTTATATACTGTTTTTACAAAATTTTATTATCTCCATGTTATCATTAATTCTCCGAAAACCTTGTTCTGTAATATTTGACATGAATATTTGATGAATCTCATGACTTTTGGACTGAAGTTCATATTTATGTATATATACTATGATCGATAACTCTGATTTCATGATTTAGCTGATGTTTCATCTTTGTTTCATATCCAAACTGTGTATCGCAAACCCTAGCTCGAAATTTGAGGGTTTTTAGTTCAAATGCATGATTTTGTATATGTATTTGGATTTATGGCCTTGGTTTTATAAATAAACATGTATTTAGTGCTCAATTTAAGTCCAAAAATTTTGTATCGATCCCTAGAACAAAAATTTGGAAAATCATGTTGGAAACCTGAAATTTTGATGATTTAAATGTAAATTGTTGACTTGTAATATTTATCGAATGATTTGTATTTGAAAACTCTACATTGAACTATATTATTGAACTATGAAAACCTCTGAGGAACTATATTATTGAACTATGGAACCCTTTGACATCGTTTGAAAGAGTGACAGAATGAAATTTGGATTTGTCCTTGAAACATGATGAAATAGATTATAGAGTTTTCGAACAAAGGCTTTCAATTAAAGTAATTAGTAAGAAATTAAGACCTAGAACCGTCATACAGTTAGATAAGGTTCTCCAGCATGTCTTAGAACATTACGGTTACAGTAATCAAAAATACTATTGAACCATCGATGTGAGGCCCCGGAACCAAAAACGTGATAATTGGATATAATTAAAAGGATGAAAATCATTAAGAGGCCAAACGTTTAGCGAAAAATAATAGTTGAAAGTAAAAATTTGAAAAAATATCCGAGTTTAGCAAGCAGCCGAATGGCGCCTGCTGTGCGTCGAGGCACTGCAGTGAGCGCAAAATCCAGTAGGTAGCCTGCTCGCCAAACGCCTTCTCGAAGCTTGAGCAAGATTACTAGAATGTATCCCGCTCACCGCACGCCTTCTCGGCGCTCGAGCGCGGTTAGCAGAATGTAGCCCGCTCGCTGAGCTCTCGAGGCGCGCTCGAGCGCGGTCCCGACTTTTTCCCGTGTGCTGACTTCATTTTTGTTATAAAAGGAAGGAGAAAAGGGAAAAGGGAGAGAGAGAGAGCAGACCACGCACGAATGAGAGGAAGAAGAGGAAGAAGAGAAGGGAAAATCACTAGTTCCAATCCACACCCCGTAAAGATAACGGTAGATTGGACCAAGGCAAGTGTACTTCGGACATTATTTTTCGTTTTCACCAATTCTCTTGCTTTGAAGTTGATGAAAATATTCTAAAATGATGTTGATGCATGTTTAAAGTAAATGAAGCATGTTTCCTTCGATTGTTTGGTTAGATTTTGTGTTTATCCATGTTTATTGCTAGTTTTGGCTTCGATTTCTTGAATAAGCATGTAAATAGTGCTCGATTTGTTTCCAAAAGTATGTGATGAAACCCTAGGTCAAAAATATTGAGAAGTTTGAGTAAATTATATGGTTTGATATATATACATGGATTTATGGCATTAATTTCATAAACAAGCACATGTTTAGAGATCGATTTGAGTCCGAAAGTTTTGGCGAAGCCTTAGGTGCGAAAATGAAGAGGTTTTGTTGAGTTTTAAACTTAGCTTCTGTTATATGAAAGTTAATTGACATTGAATTGAAGCTCCCAGTATAATTTGTTTTTGAAAATATGTACAGACTTATACCAATGAAATTTTCATATACTTTTTGAAGTTAGCTGAAAGTAAATTGTGAAAGTCTGATTGTGAAAGAGGGTTTTTAATAAAGATGTTATTTTTTATACTGATATTTAGGTCCCGGGATTGAATACAGTCCAGATAAGTTCTCCGGCAATGCCTTAGGACATACGGTGGTAATCGAGGATAACTCTGTCCATGGAGTTATTTATGGACCGCCTTGTCCTCAAGGGCGTTAAGCCAAGAGGGACCACAGTTACAGGCTTACCTTCGGGTGGCATACAGTACAGAGATCCCTCGGGATGGGATATACATGTTATAGTGATAGGCCTTAGATTGTGTGGATTGAACACAATCTATCTTTGACCATTCACCCCTCAGCTAGTAGGGTATACTGGCAGGGTCTGTTATCGTTATGCTATGTTACAGTTTACAGTGTACAGATGACAGTGTATTGTTTACAGTGTATAGATGATAGTGTATCGTTTACAGTTTACAGAGTACAGTTGACAGTGTATCGTTTACAGGGTACAGTGAACAGTTTACAGAGTATCGTTTACAGTTTTACAATGTATTGTCAAAGTTTACAGTTTATTATTTTACAGTTTACAGTGTATTGATTTCAGTTACAGTTTACAATTTACCGATTACTGATTTCTGAATTATGAGGTTTAATATCATCAAAGTATGCCTTTACTATTTTCTAGATGATGTTTTGTTTAAACGTTATGGTTCTGCACGATTATATGATCATTCTGCATCATAATTTTACCGCTCATATGTATGTACCTTGCTGGGCCTCGACTTATTATTTTATTATTTTTTCCCTCCAGATGGGACAGTAGAGTTATTACCTGACGAGAAAGAGTGATCAAAGGGAAGTTCTGGACTCTTTTGAGGATCTAAAGCATTTTGGAGCTATTTTGGAAGAGCCTGTTGACGTAAAGACTTGACTGGACTTGTAATTTTATATACTGATCATGTGTCTATGGATGTTGTTGAACATGTGAATTTTGTATAGAAAGCATATGATGTGTATGATTGTAAAAAGGAAAAACTATGCTTCTGCAGAATACTAGTTTGACTTCCGCTCTAAACTTTTGGATATATTGTACAGGTCCTAGACGACATCTCGTTATCAAACCGTTAGTGTAGCTAACGCTTTATAGATTTATGCCATGGATGGCTCATGTGATCCTGTGTATGCATGTTATATGAAGAATTGTGGATAATTGATAGTATCGTTAATTATGTTTTTATCTTGACGGAAGCTTTTAAGAAAAAAAAAGAGAACCCATTTTGTCACAATCGAACTATCAAGATGAGATATACACTATGGAAATGAGATATACACCATCGAACTATCGAACTATCAGCCTTTGATTGTTTGGGTTGAACACAATCTATCCTCGATTATTAGTCCCTCGGCTAGTAGAGTATACTAGATGGGTCCCTAGTATATTGAACATAGAATTTCTGAGAAACAAATGAGATTTGGAATTGTCTCATGGATTTCAACGTGTGTTTAAATAGAATTATGCTTCCTTCTTATTTTGTGCGAATGCTTCTATTCTTTTAATTATCGCAATTTCTGCTCTAGTATATTTCTGTTTTATAGGAAAGCATGAATTATGATTTATTGAAGCCTGTTTATATGAATGCTCCTGTTCTTTTGATATCATTGTGTTTTTCTGTCTTAATGGATATATATTATCCATAAAAGCATTATATTCGACATGTTTTAGTACCTTGTTGGGTTTCGGCTCACTGTTTACTATTTTTCCCTCAATATGAGACTGTAAAGCTGGTAGAAGACAAGAGAGAGAACTTTGAAGTTTAGCCTGAAGAGTTTTGGAGGCCTGAAGTATTTTGGAGACTTAAAAAAGAAACAGTTTGAATATAAATATCTGAATTATGATGGAAACTATGTATTAATAGTTATGATATGTTCTGCATACTGTTGAAACAAAAATTATGCTTCCGTAGGCTTATAGTTCTGCTTTCTCTGTTCTGTTCTTTGGATTTTGTACAGGTCTTAGACGGCATCTTTTATATGTTTCTGATTTAGTAGATAGGATTATGTTAAAGCCATGGATAGATATCGCCTTGTGATCCTGTGTATGTGTGTTGGAGGATAGATTGTGTTACTTTGGATTAGTTGTGTGCTTGTACATGTTATACTATTACAGGATATATTTTGGTTTACGTCCTGTTTTAAATAGAACTCTGTCGAAATTTCTACAGAATTTACTAATAAAAATTTTTTATTTCTGTTCTGAATCGGCCTAATGGAGGGTCCTATAGGGATTAGGATCCGTTCCGTCACACTTTGTGGGACATAGGTTAGCACACAGTCCAGCACCATAACCCGACTTCTAGTTCATCTCACATAGCTAGTTCTGCTTACCAAAATTGGCCCACTTGGAGCTCCTTGGTTCCGTGTCGCAGCTCAATGAAGCAGCCACGCCGTCTGATCTATTTAAATTTTGAGAATAGGTCGAGGACGTTGTGCCCCCGATTCCTTAAATCATTGGCTTGACCTGATAGAACTCGCATTCTAGCTCCAACTATCCTGAGGGGACTTTAGACGGTACTAGCTACTAGTCAGTTCAATTAACCTTTTGCCCCTATCTCCAAGTTAGACGAATAATTTGCACGTCTGTATTGCTTCGGGCATCCACTAGAGTTTACTCTATCTTTGCCCCACTCAAGCATAGTTCACCATTTTTTAGGTCCCGAAAGGTGTGCTCTCACTTGAACCCTTCTCACAAGATCAAGGTTAGTCGGTGGTGCAGCCCGCGAGGGGATGCTGCCAATCAGCTTCCATGCATTGTACGGGTTTACTCTCCCATTGACTTGCACACATATCAGACTCCTTGGTCCGTGTTCCAAGAAGGGCCGAATTGGGGGCCCGCATGCAGACACCCGAAGAGTGCAAGTGCTAAGCACGCCATGATGGCGCACACTATCTTCCACGATCACTAGGACAACACTCTCGAGCTCGTCTATGGCTCAGGTTTTAGTGACCCCTCAACCAACATCGATCCATGCCCCTAGCCGATCGGAGGGCCGGCTTGTGACCATTCCACATTAGACTGGGGCACATCTCTAGCCCCCATCTGCTTCCCTCTCGATAATTTCAAGCACTCTTTGACTATCTTTTCAAAGTCATTTTCATCATTCCCTCGCAATACTTGTTCACTATCAGTCTCTCGTCGTTATTTAGCTTTGGACGAAATTTACCGCTCGCTTGTGGCTGCATTCCCAAACAACCGGACTCACTGACAGCGCCTTATGGTGCGATAGGGTCCGGGCATGTCGGGGCTCCCACCCTCTCTGGTGCCCCATTCCAAGGGACTTGGGCCCGGTCTGTTGCGGAGGACACTTCTCAAGACTGCAATTTAGACAACAGAGGTGCCCGATTCTAAAGCTGAGCATTTCCCGGTTCGCTCGCCGTTACTAGTGGAATCCTTGTAAGTTTATTTTTCTCCGCTTATTGATATGCTTAAACTCAATAGGTAGCCCCGCCTGACCTAGGGTCACTTCATTGGTGCCATATAGATGATGCGGTGGGGTCATGTGAGCTTCATGGGTGATGTGCTGAGCACGACCCGATGCAACGTTGGCCTTCACCTTGTCGACGATTGAATGTCATGGCATAGTCACCGAGCTCTAATTTTAGGCCAACCTCACAACAACGCATTGGAGGCCACTCTCTAACCCAACCAAGCATGCAGAGATACAATGGCTTTGTTGGGGGCGATGCTATGCATGACACCCTAGAAGACGTGCCCTCAGCCTAGGCTTCAGGCACAACTTGCGTTCAAAGATTCGATGGTTGACGGGATTCTACAATTCACACCAAGTATTTCATTTTGCTACGTTCTTCATCAATGTGAGAGCTGAGATATCCATTACTGAGAGTCGTTTAAATATGACAAGTCGCCAGCTCACTCACCGGGAATCTAGTGGCAAGGCAACGCATGCTAAGTTACTGATCCTTGGTGTGATCTGCGTCGAGGTTCCTTCTTGTGCCAAGCCTAACCCGGCATGCCCATTGCTACTTCGGGAGCAGACTATAAGGTGAGGGCTCGATTGGCAGCCGAGGGCGCCACGCCACATTAGGGGCCGCACCCTCGATTATTTATTTAAACAAGTCCACGGGTCACTCTGCTTTGAAATTTTTGACAATGATCTTTCCGTAGGTTAACCTTCAGAAACCACTTTACAACTTCTCCTTCCTCTAAATAATAAGGTTCAGTTGACTTCTCATGACGTCGCTTGCAGGAAACTACCCATGTCACTGTGATCCGAACACTTCACTGGACCATTCAATCGGTGGAGCGACATGCGGTGTGTACAAAGGGTAAGGACGTAGTCAACGTGAGCTGATGATCCGCACTTACTAGGAATTCCTCGTTGAAGACCAACAATTGCAATGATCTTTCCCCATCATGATGAAATTTCAAAGATTACCCGAACCTGTCGGCCAAGCCTATAGGCTCGTTTAATACATCAGTGTAGTGCACATGCAGCCCAAAACATCTAATGGCATCATAAACTTGTTATTGCCTTAAACTTCCATGGCTTAGAAGGCCATAGTCCCTCTAAGAAGCTAGCTGTGGAGGGATAACTTCACATAGCTAGTTAGCAGGCTTAGGACTCGTTCGTTAATGAAATTACTAGACAAATTGCTCTACCAACAAAGAATAGCCATGCACCACCACCCATAGAATCAAGAAAGTGCTCTCAGTTTGTCAATCCTTACTATGTCAGGACCCGTTACGCTTTCCCATGTTGAGTCAATTTAAGCCGCAATCTCCACTCCTTGTGGTGCCCTTCCATCAATTCTTTTAAGTTTCAGCCTTGTGACGATACTCCCTGTGGAACCTAAAAACTTTGATTTCTCATAAGGAACTAGCGGCGTCCTAAAAGTAACATCCGCCAATCCTTAGTTGGCATCATTTATGGTTGAGACTAGGATGGTATCTGATCATCTTTGAGCCCTAACTTTTGCTCTTCATTAATGAAAATATCCCTCGCAAATGCTTTCACAGTTGTTCGTCTTTCATAAATCCAAGAATTTCACCTCTGACTATGAAATACGAATGCCCCTGACTGTCCCAGTTAATCATTACTCTTATCCTGAAGGCCAACACAATAGGACCAAAATCCTATAATGTTATCCCATGCTAATGTATCCAGAGCTTAGGGATTCTTTTAGCACTCTAATTTTTCAAAGTAGTAGTGCTGGAGGCACGAATCGGCCAATTAAGGTCAAAAGCGCATTGTCGGTAGAAAGCACAAGACGATCGGTGCTCATCGGGGTCGGACCGATCGCCCCATCCGAAGGTCCAACTATGAGCTTTTTAACTACAACAACTTAAATATATGCAATTGGAGCTGGAATTACTACAGCTGCTGGTGCATGACTTACCCTCCAATGGATTCTCGTTAAGGGATTTAGATTGTTCTCATTCCAATTACAAGACTTAATGAGCCCGGTATTGTTATTTATTGTCACTACCTCCCCATGTCAGGATTGGGTAATTTGTGTTCGTGCTACCTTATTTGGATGTTGTAGCCGTTTCTCAGGCTCCCTCTTTGGAATCTGATGCGTCCTGCTACAATGGGCCCAATGAGACCAGGCCCACAATCATACATCATTCTTTGAAAGTGAAGAGTCCCACATTGCTTTTGCAAGATGAGCACATCCGTGGAACACATTATAAAGCCAGGCTCCCTCAAGATTGGAAGGACAAGCTTAAAGAAGCTCAAAAAGCTCCATAAGGCTCCAGATGGCTTGGAGAAGGGTGTAGCTATTGCTAGCAAATCTCCAAAGAGAGCGGGACAGTGGCCTTGGAGAAGGGCGTAGCTGTTGCTAGCCAATCTCCAACGAGAGCGGGAAGGCAGACTGGAGGCCACCAGTCCTCTTCTCGACATGAGGCCATCATCCCTCTACCAGCTAGAAGGCTTTCAGCCCTCCGCCCATCTTAAGGCCAGTAGCCTTCCGCCACTAGGAGTCTCTCAGCCCTCCTCTTATTCGGAGGCCATCAGCCATCCGCCGCAAGGGGGCTCTTAGCCCTTCGCCTGTCCAAAGGCCAGTAGCCTTTCACCGCTAGGAGGCTCTTAGCCCTACTCCCATTAGGAGGCCATCAGCCATCTGCCGCTAGGAGGCTCTAAGCCCTCCGCCTGTTCGAAGGCCAATAGCCTTTTCTGCCAGAAGGCTCTCACCACTCCTCTCATCTGGAGGCCAGCAGCCTTCCGCTGCAAGGAGGCTCTTAGCCCTCCTCCCATCTAGAGGCCAGGAGCCCTCTAACCAGGCGCCCTCCATCCCGGAGCAAGGAGCACTCTATCCCGGGAGCCCTCCGTCTCAGGAGCACTCCGTCCCAGGAGCCCTCCATCTTAGGAGCACTCCGTCCCTAAGCCAGGGGTCCATCTAAGGATCCCTCTATCCCGGAGCCAGGGGACCTCCATCCTAGTTCTAGGAGCACTCCGTCTTGGAGCCAGGAGCCCTCCGTCCAAGGAGCCTTTCATCCCCGGAGCCCTCATCCCGAAGCCATGAGCACTCCGTCTCGATGTCAGAAGCTTGCTGACCAAGAGTCAACCCTCTACTAAAGTAACCAAGATGTTGACGCACCAATGCAGCATAGTCCTTTTCTAAGCGACCCCTCTACGGGCGCATCTTAAAGCTACCCTCCACGGGCGCACCTCTATTCTACCCTCTGTAGGCGAACCTCAAACCCGTCCCACTGCCAGGGGCACCTCTAAGCTGCCCTCCATAGGGGCACCTCTAAGCCGCCTCTCTGTGGGCACACCCCAAAGCCTCTATTTGCGGGCGCACCTCTAAGTCGCCCTCTACAGGCGTACCTCGAAATTGCCCCTCTATTGGGCGCACTTCTAAGTCGCCCTCAGCGGGCACACCTCTAAGCCACCCCTTTGCTGGGCACACCTCTAAGCCGCCCCTCTACCATGTGCATCCAAATGCTCCCCCACTATATGCACATATGCATCCTCCTAGCATCTTTCTATTCTTTAATAATGATTCCTGACTTGAGTATCAAATGATATACGGTGGGAGCAATTCCCGCCGTCCTCTAACCTCCTGTTCAAAGTTTGTGGTGTGCAGATTCAAGGTTAATAGTGACGGAGATCGAACCTGCTCTAGTTCGATAAGAAGTTGAAGAATGGAAGGTTTCCTAATCCGTGCCACAACCTAAGAACCAGAGACACGTCATTTGCACCATCTATGGGAATGACTAAAAAGTCTATCCACCTCACAATAGCAAAATAAACACGGTCAATACCTGAGCTCTAGCTAGCACGTCTGCTGAAGATATCACTTCCCATGGCGACGACCCCTCATTGGGTAGCCATACCAATAAGTGATTGACGCCAAATGTACGAGTGCCTGGTGCTCAGTAGAGCACCCTCTTCCTAACCGTCTACACCCGTCAAGAGATGTAACACTGGTGGCTTCGCCGATCGGCTTTCAGACGGTTCGAGAAAGTCAGCATCCTTAGAGGATCAATTGGCCCAATGACCTAAGGACCTTAGGACCTAGGCGGCTTTCAGGTGCATCCGTCATGGGGGTTTAGCCAACAACACATGCCCTTGGGGGCTAGGCCTTTACTGTCGGTTGGCAAATGAGAGGTGAGCACATGCGTCGCTTCTAGCCCGGATTATGACTTAGAAGCATTCAGTCATTATCTAGCGTACGGTAGCTTCATGCCTCTAGCTTTTCAACCAAACGTGAAGACCAATTGTGCGAATCAACAATTCCTCTCGTACTAGGTTAAATTACCATCACGACACTATCATCAGTAGGGTAAAACTAACCTATCTCATGACGGTCTAAACCTAGCTCACGTTCCCTATTGGTGGGTGAACAATCCAACACTTGGAGAATTCTGCCTCAAAATGATAGGAAGTGCCAACATCAAAGAATCAAAAGCAACATCACTATGAATGCTTGGCTGCCACAAGCGAGTTATTCAAATGAAAGAGCCGCCTGATTCTAAAGATGGGCACTTTGGGGTTCATTCAACGTTAATTTTCATGGTAAGTTTTCCCATGTTGAATCAAATTAAGCCACAAGCTCCACTCCTGATCGTGCCCTTCCATCAATTCCTTTAATTTTCAACCTTGAGACCATACTCCCCCCGGAATCCAAAAACTTTGATTTCTCATAAGGTGTCAGCAGCGTCCTAAAAGTAACATTCGTCGATGCCTATCGGCACCATTTATGGTTGAGACTAGGATGGTATTTGATCTTCTTTTAGTCTCCAACTTTCGTTCTTGATTAATGAAAACATCCCTGGAAAATGCTTTCACAGTTGTTCATCTTTCATAAATCCAAGAATTTCACCTCTAACTATGAAATATGAATGCCCCCGACTTTCCTTGTTAATCATTACTATAATCCCGAAGGCCAACACAATAGGACCAGAATCCTATGATGTTATTTCATGCTAATGTATCTAGAGCTTAGGGATGCTTTGAGCACTCTAATTTCTTTAAAGTAATAGCACTGGAGGCACGACCCAGCCAAATAAGGCCAAAACCGCATCACCGGCAGAAGGGCTGAGACAATCGGTGCTCATTGGAGGTGGACTAGTTGCCCCATCCAAGGTCAAACTACAAGCTTTTTAACTACAACAACTTAAATATATGCTATTAGAGCTTGAATTACTGTGGCTGCTGGCACTAAACTTGCCCTCCAATGGATCCTTATAAAGGGATTTAGATTGTACTCATTCCAATTACCAGACTCAATGAGCAAGGTATTGTTATTCATTGTCACTACCTCCGTGTGTCAATATTGGGTAATTTGCATGGTTACTACCTTCCATGGATGTGGTAGCCATTTCTTAGGATCCCACTCCAGAATGAAACCTCATTTCCATCACCTGTCATCACCATGGTAGGCCACTGTCCTACCACCAAAAGTTGATATGGCAGAATTTTGAATGATGTGTTGCCAGTGCCAAAGCTATGCGATCCATCAAGTTATCATGAACTATCAGAGCAAGTGGTTAAACCCGCATCAACATTTTATTTAATAAATTCACCCCTTCTAGAATTCGAGGTTTGTTGCACATATTAGCTCTGGAATTACTACGATTATTCGAGTTGCAGGGACCATCAAACAAACTATAACTAATTTAATGAGCCATTGGCTATTTCACCTTCTGAATTAGTTCATACATACACATGCATGGCTTAATCATTGAGATAAGAATATGACTATTGACAGGATCAACCAGGTAGCATTCCTTCTTCGATGATGACAATTAGCTGGTAGGGCTTACTTGCTTTGGCCCCTTAAGATAATAAGAATAATCCTAAAGGACAAGTAAGTTTTGAGTTATTCTATGATTTTCAGCATGTTTTCTGACTAAAGATAAGTGAAAGAAATAACTAAAGGAAAAGAAAAAATAAACAAAGACAGGATTTTGTCCATAAGTTCATGTTTATGCATCGTTTCATGCTCTTGCATTATCCATTTGCATATTTGACCCCTAATTCCTTCGATGTCTCTCTTTGTATATATATGTATGTTTTATATGAAAATTTACATATCCTTATTATTATAGTACCTAGTTGAGCAATTGGCTTACCCCTTACTATTTTTGTGTACTCCTTCTAGATAAAACCGATGAGCTGATATCTAATGAAAAAGAGTCAAGATAGGGATTAACTAAAGGAAGATCAATTTTGGATGTGTTGATGTAATGTGAAAGTAAATAACTAATATTTAGATAAATGTTATGTATTAAATTATGGCATGGCATGTTGTGAATTATTATGGATTATTGTTATGTTTTCGTAGGTTGTTTGTAGATATAGTAATGCTTAAGTGTGTGACCTACACTTGGCCGTCAGGGCAAGTGCCAGGTTCCGATGAGTAGGAGGGCATGATGGTCATTTCAAAACCTATGGCACGAGACATGGTGAAGCAGTCGTCAGTGCAGATCTTGGTGGTTGTAGCAAATATTTAAATGAGAACTTTGAAGGCCGAAGAGGGGAAAGGTTCCATGTGAACGACACTTGCACATGGGTTATTCGATTCTAAGAGACGAGGGAATCATGTCTGATACTGCACCAGCGTGAGCTTCGAAAGGGAATTAGGTTAAAATTCCTGAACTGGGATGCGGTGGTTGATAGCAATGTTAGGTAGTCTAGAGACGTCGGTGGGGTCCTCAGGAAGAGTTATCTTTCCTATTTAACAGCCTGCCCACCTTGGAAACTGCCGAGTTGCAAGTAGGGTTTAGCTGATGGAAGAGCACCGCACGTCGTGGGGTGTCTGGTGCACCCCTACCAGCCCTTGAAAATCTGGAGGACTGAGTGTCAACCATGCTCGATCGTACTCATAACCTCATCAGGTCTCCAAGGTGAACAACCTCTGGTCGATCGAACAATATAGGCAAGGGGAGTCGGTGAAATGGATCCGTAACTTTGGGAGAAGGATTGGCTCTTTGGGTTAGGCATGGGGGTCCCATTGTCGAATCCATCGGCTGTCGATGGATTGCTTGAAATACCTCTCTGGAGAGAGTGGGTCGCCGTGTGCCGACAGGGGATGGACTAGGAACGACTCCCTCGGGGTCCTTCCCCGGGCATCAAACAGTCGACTCAGAACAGGTATGGACATGGGGAATCTGACTGTTTAATTAAAACAAAGCATTGCGATGGTCATTGAGGATGCTAACACAATGTGATTTCTAACCAGTGCTCTGAATGTCAAAGTGAAGAAATTTAACCAAGCACGGGTAAAAAGCGAGAGTAACTATGACTTTCTTAAGGTAGCTAAATGCCATGTTATCTAATTAGTGATGCTCATGAATGGATTAATGAGATTCCCACTGTCCCTGTCCACTATCGAGCGAAACCATAGCCAAGAGAATGGGCTTGGCAAAATCAGCAGGGAAAGAAGACCTTGTTGAGTTTGACTCTATTCTGACTTTGTGAAATGACTTGACAGGTAATGGATAGTGGGAGCCCTCAGGCAAAAGTGAAATACCACTACTTTTAATGTTATTTTACTTACTCCGTGAATCCGAGGTTGGGCATGGTCCCTCTTTTTGGACACAAGGTTCGCCCAATGGGATGATCCAAGCAAAGGACATTGTGAGATGGGGAGTTTAGCTGGGGCAGCACATCTGTTAAAAGATAACAAGGTGTCCTAAGATGAGCTCAACAAGAAAAGAAATCTTGTGTGGAACAGAAGGGTAAAAGCTTGTTTGATTCTGATTTTTTATATGAATTTGAACTGTGAAAGCATGGCCTAATGATCCTTTAGACCTTCAAAATTTAAAGCTAGAGGTGTCAGAAAAGTTACCACTAGGATAATTGGTTTGTGGCAGCCAAGCATTCAAAGCGATGTTGCTTTTTGATCCGTCGATGTCGGCTCATCCTATCATTGTGAAGTAGAATTCACCAAGTGTTAGATTGTTCAGCCACCAATAAGGAACATGAGATGGGTTTAGACTATCCTAAAACAAGTTAGGTTTACTCTACTGATGACAGTGTCGTGATGGTAATTCAACCTAGGATGAGTGAAACCATTGATTCGCACAATTGGTCTTCATGCTTGGTTAAAAAGCCAGTAGCACGAAGCTACCGTGTGCTGGAGTATGATTAACCGCCTCTAGGTCAGAATCTAGGCTAGAAGTGACGCATGCACTTGCTGCTTGTTTGCCGACCCACAATAGGGGCCCAGCACCCAAGGGCACATGTCGTTTGCCAAGTCCCCACGACGGATGCACCGCGTGGGACTCCTAGAAGTATAATTTCCACAAAGCGGCGGGTTGAATCCTTTGCAGACAACTTAACTACGTGACGGGGTATTGTTTGTGGTATAGTGGCCTTGCTGCCACGATCCATTGAGATTCAAACCTACGTTGCTCTAATTTGTCCCGCCACCCCAAACCAAGCAATGATGCAAAAAAATGGAGGCTCGAGGATGGACGGTCGTCGTTGTAGCTATCCACCTGCTCCGTGTTACCCCTGAGATGCTCCTGCAAAAACCATTGACTTTTTAATGTAGAATAACTGAAACAGAATAGAATGCAGCAACATCAGCCACGTCCTTGACTTTCCAAGGCATGTCCCTGCCGCGCCCCAACAATAATCCAATTTGACCAAGTCATGCAACTGCCATGGTAGTGTCGTGTGCCCAGTAGTGCCCGTGTCACGATCTTGTCGCGCCACACCGATGCCCTTATCTCAGCCAACAAAGCTCGTGTCACTTGTCAAGCTCTAGTAGCTCCCTTGTTACACCAAGCAGTACTGGTGTTGTGCTGGTGCCATGTCCCAAGAACTCCCTTCTCACATCTAGTGGATCCCTTATCATGCAAAGCAGCACAGGTGTCGTGCTCGTGCCCATCCCTTATCACTCCTAACGGCACCCACAATGCTTGTCGAGCTCGAAAAGCTCCCTTGTTGTGCCCAGCAGTGTTGGTGTTCCGTCAGTTTCGCTCCTAAGGAACACCCTTGTTATGCCAAGTAGCTCTCTTATCATGCCTAGAGCGCCGGTGTCGCACCCGTGCTGGTCCCTTGTAGCTCCCAGTGGCACTCGCGTAGCTTGTTGAGTTCTAGTAGCTCCCCTGTCATGCCCAGTGGTGTTGGTGTTGCACCGGTGTCGTGCATTAGGAATGCCCTTATCCCACCTAGAAGCACCCTTGTCATGCCCAACAGCTCGCTTGTTGCTCCTAGCAGTGCGTGCATTGCTTGTTGTGCTCCAGTTACTCCGTTGTCATGCCCAGTAGTGCTGGTATCGCGCCGTTGTGCGACCAATGAATGCCCTTATCATGCTAGTGTCGTGGCTAGAAGCTCCCTTGTCACACCCAACAATGCTAGTGTCGCTCCCATGCTAGTCCCTTATCACTCCTAGTAATGCCCAATAGCTTGTCGTGCTCCAGTAGCTCCCTTGTCGGGCCCAGAAGTGTTGTTGTCATGCCAGTGTCGCACCCCAAGAACGTCCTTGTCATGCCAGTGTATCACCCAGTAGCTTCTTTGTTGCACCCAACAGCGCTAGTGTCGTGCTCGTGCCTGTCGCTTATCGCTCCCAGCGCTGCCCACATCCATTGCCGTGTTCCAGTTGCTCCCTTGTCGCACCTAGCAGTTCTCCTAGAAACACCCTCGTCTTGCCAATGTCGCGCCCAGCAATGCTGGTGTCATGCCCATGTTTGTCCCTTATCACTCCTAGCACCTCCCACATCGCTTGTCGTGTTCTAACAACTCCATTGCCATGCCCAGTAGTGCTCCCAGGAATGCCCTTGTTGTGTTGGTGTCACGCCTAGCGGCTCCCTTATCACGCCTAGCTGCACTGGTGTCGCGCTTGTGTTTGTCCCTTATCGCTTCCAGCAGCGACTGTGTCACTTTTTGCACCCAGTAGTGTTGGTGTCGAGCCCTAGTAACGCCGTTGTCATGCCCAGCAGTGCCTGGATCGCTCCCAGGAATGCCCTTGTCGTGCCCAGCAGCTCCCCAGTGCGACTCAATAGTGCCCTTATCGCACCCGGTGTGTCCCTGCGGTGCCTGTGTCGTCCCCAACAGTGCTCAGGTTGATCGAACATCACCCATGTCACATTCTTGTGGCACCCAGCAGCTTCCTTGTTGTGCCCAATGACATTCTTATCGCAGCCTATGAAACCCGTGTCGCACCGAAGTAGTGCCCCTATCACTTAGGGCGCACACCAACAGTGCCCACATCGTGCCCAACATTGCCCTTGTCACCCCCGTGTTGTGCTCGACTGTGCCTGGGTTACTCCATAGCGTCACCTGTGTTGCGCCGAGTAGCTCCCTAGTGCACCCCAGCGATGCCCTTGTCGAGTCCTACGTGCCCCAGCTGATCCCTTATGGCCCAATAGCTGACTTGTTGCAACCATGCCGCTCACTTGTCCCACCCCAGTAGTGCCCTTGTCACGTCTAGCAATGTCGGTGTCACTCCCGTGTTGCACCCATGACTGTCCTTTGTCGTAACCCGCAGCGCCTGTGTCACTTGTCATGTCCAATGTGCCCTGGTAGCTCCCTTATTGCACCCCATCGGTGACCTTGTTGTGCCTAGCAGCACTAGAGTCACGCTCGTGCGGATTGCTTATCGTGGGCCAACAGTGCTTGTGTCGCTCCCCAACAACAACCTTGTCATGCCCCGTCAGTGCCCTTATCGCATGCAACTATGTTTGTGTTGCGCCCTTGTCGCGGCCCAGCAGCGACCTTGTCGTGCCCCATCAGTGTACTTATCGCGCCCAAGCAATGACCTTATCATGCTCGATAGCACTTGGGTCGCTCCCTAGCACAACCAGTGTCACGGCCAAGTGCGCTTGGGTCACTCCTCGACACAACTAGTGTCGCGCCCAGCACCTCCCATGTCGTGCCTAGCGCATCTCAGTAGCTCCAAGTAGTGCCTGGGTCACTCCCTAGCACTATCAGTGTTGCACCTAGTAGCACCCCAGCGTGCCCCAACACCTCCCATGTCGTGCCTAGCGCATCTCAGTAGCACCAAGTAGTGCCTAGGTCACTACCTAGCACCATCAGTGTTGCACCTAGTAGCACCCCCAGCACGCCCCAGCACCTCCCATGTCATGCCTAGTGCATCCCAGCAATGCATGTGTCGTGCCTAGCAGCACCTGGGTCGCTCCCCAACTCACCCTAGCACTTTCCTTGTCACTCCTTGTACACCCTAGCAATGCCCAGTAGCTCCCTTGCGCGCCTGTGTCATGCCCGGTAGCACCCGAGCCCTACCAGGCTTGTTCCCTAGCATCTCCCATGTTATGCCCACTGTGCCCCCATAGTGCCCTTGTCGTGGTTGGGTCAACACGGAGGCTTTCCATGCCTTGCCGTGTGACGACCATTTTTTTTAAAAAAAAGACAAACTAAGGGTCTCATGAAGCCGGACTAAGAAATGCTGGCCCATCAATTTACTTTCAAACTAAAAATACACTGAGATGCTAACTAATAAATATTCATTACAGAATCCTCAAAGGAAAACACGGAAACATACTAACATTCAAAACATTTATAAAGTTCATAAACAGCGGAGTCTATTCCACATTAAAAGACAAAATAAAGCTCTTCAAAATCTGCTCCGGCTCGTCAAATCATTTTGATACTCCACAAAGTTCTACTCAACTTCATCCTCCATAATTCTTTCATCATCTAAAAAATAGTAAGAATGAGCTACAAAGCCGAGAAAAATACTCACATGCAGAAAACAGAGAACATAACATATACATATAAGCGAATATAATACG
>JAODPA010108115.1:0-20011 GCA_025585075.1 Nepenthes mirabilis
TAATTTTAGAATGTCTCTGATGTCCACATCACTTGTCCTTTGGCGTTCAAATATTGGCTCGCACACAAGGCTCACACCATCATTGCTCATTATCAAATTGTCCCCCAACCGTACGATACTAATTCGAACACACTAAGACCTCTAGAACAAACAAGGGGTCCTAACTATTACCCACTAACCCGCAGATTTTTTGAAACACACAAATATGCCTGAAGCAGTCTAGTTTTCAAACAATGCCTCCAACAGCACTCAAACGCCAACCCATAACTCATGAAATAAACATTTAAATCCCACAAGTTTATACAAGGCTCCCACCCTCCCAGAATATATTTACTAAGATATACTTTTAACATCACATGGACAACTTCACAAATCAACCGATCTGCCTCGAACTGCACTCTAGCATTTGAATGCAACATGTAATGACGGTTGCATGCCGAACATATAAATCATAAATTCACCAATTTATGTCATTCAAGTAGTATATCACGCATCAAAAATACTCTTTTACCCTATTGCCAGATATAAATAGATCTGCATCATACATTTTAAGGTCCAAAGAAGTAGATTTATATCATAGAAGTATAAAATACTCATAACTGGCCATGCACATACTGGCATTCCAACTTTATCCAAACATTGGCCAAATAACTGTGTGACATTAATGCCACACAAAAAATAATAAAAATTAACTCATACGAACATGAAATTAAGCATATGACTCCTACACTGGTTACATTAATTCATAACTGGAATCAACAAAATACAGAAAATCTCATAGATTTCAATTAACAAGTATAGGGATTGGAGTATCCAATAACAATAAAGATTCTACTTATTTCAAGATGTGTAAAAACTATGAATCAACAAATATGAACAGCCACCACTATAACTATTCAATTGGATTACAAAATAACCACCAAAAATATCAGTCCAAGACAAAAAAAAAAAAAAGGCTACATCGATTGCGCTTCATTTTCTCTCTCTAGCTCATGGTTCTCTCTTTTCTCTCTCTCAGTGCTAGTAAGGGGTGCAGGAACAATAAACAAAGAATGTCTCCCCCTTATATAGAAAGAGGAGATGAATTGATAAGTAGGAAGTCATTAAATTGGGGGTGGCTAGGAGCATGAATCATGGGACTACATTTAATATCTTGCTTAATTACTTTAATAATAATAAGACAAAATCACAATAGGTCCATGTAAAGGTGTATCCAAACACAAATAAGATAAGGGGGTACTAAATGGTGGTGTGAAAATAATGAAGGTGGCAGCTAGGGTAATAGAACTTTAAATCTTATAAACACTCTATTAATTTAACTTAACTACTAATTAATTAATCAAGATGTTATCCCCAAATTTATGCATGATGGAGCAGCCAAATTAAAGTTAGGCGATGGATAGATGTTGACGGTTTGAACACACTAATGAGGTGCTAGAACCGAACCTCATAGAAGTTTCCATTATTTTATCCTATTTAATTCCCTTCTTATATTGCAAAATGTTAAATTAATGTTTGGATAACATTTTAATTGCACAACTTAATTAAGGTTCATGCACAGTAAAGGGCGGCCTAGTGATGAGTGTAAGGGCAATTTAAGACGTTCAAACTTTAATTTATGAGTAGGATTATTACTCCCTATTTAATAAGTTTTCAGCTTTCTAAAATTACACGCTTACATACATATTCAAGTCACAGCAGCCAAATTAATGTTCTAAGGAACTAAAAATAATTATTAGTTATCAACAAAAGAAGTACCAAAATGCCCCTCCTAAAATCCCGCACAACCAACACGATTGGCTTCCCTATTTAATTAGCCTAAGCTCATCTGTAATTAACAACTCATTAATTACCTTCATTAAGGACTATCTCGGATCAAGAATGTAATAAACCCGAATCCAAATAATGTGGTATTACAGTTGGCAAACGCTAACGAAAATGCAAGAGCTCGTGCATAGCTAACATAACTGGCAGCGCTCATGCATGGAAGAGGAACACTCAGGCGTGGCTTAGCAAAATAATTAGCGCTCATTAAGCTGTGAAGGTACGCTCGTGTATAGCTTAGTAAAATGGGTGGCGCTCGTGAGTGATCTGAGGAATGCTCGTGCATGCATTTGTTTTGGTGCCAACGCCTGATGGACGCATGACTGGTGCTACTACACCAATCTAACTATTTAAGGCAATCCTTCGCGTTTTTGGGTCATTCTATTGAAAGCTCAAAAGAGGAGAGAGAAAGAGAGAGAAAAAAGAGAAAATAAAGAAGAGAAAAGTGAAGCAAGTTGATTCCAAAGCTGCTTTCAGTAAGATGTCAGTAATATTCAATTTAAAGCAAGTGTATTTAAACCCATTCATCATTTGTTGTTCAAATCCTTTGACTAATTATCTCATATTTACATGTATGTTGTTCTTTGATACTTCTATTTCATTTATTTTGACATAGATGTAAATTTTGCTTTTATTTATAATATTTGAAGGCTTATGCCTATATTTATAAAATTTATCATAAAATCTCCGGATACTAAACCTTACATGTTGTTTTATGTAAGTATTTGACGAAATATTCTACTTTAAAATTGTAAAGATTATTTGTTTTTCAAAGATGAGAAAATTTATATATTTATTATTTGTAATAGAGTTTTCATTTTAACTAAGAACCATTTGATAGAATATATTATTTGCAATTAAAGATCATACCTAGTATCAATAGGTTTAAAAAGTGACATTTGATTCTGTCTATAGGAAATGTCATGCAGTCAGCCAACCTATGGGTTTTAAATAATAGCGTATAATATACACCATTAAGAAATAATCATAACCCGATCTTCAATATTCGACCTTTGCCAGAAGGGTTATCATGATCATTGATTCTTATATTTTTAGCACATTTTGATCAATATATCATCAATTTTGGCATATTGTATTCATTTATTATTGTCCTCCCTCATGTTTTATTGGCATATATCCACATATATAAATTATAAATGTTTTGCTAAGTGCTAAGCTCACTCTTACCATATTTTCCTAACCTTTTAGATTAGCGATCATGGATCTCTTGTAGGACCTTGGACAGAAGGTTTTTCCTAGAAAAAATATCTTCGGGTATTTCTTTTATTTGTTTTTAGATTGTGGTTGGTTAATTGCACTATAAACAGTGAATCAATTTTTGGTATGTATATATTTCTGGTTGAGGGCCTTCAAATTACATATGATATATAGTTGACAGGGTTAGTTTTGAGAAATTGATGTTTTTACCATTTATTTCGTTTATCATCAAGCAGGTGGATTAATTAGGGTCACTTTCGAAGTGTGGCCATTTGTTTCTAGGACTTTGTCTATTTGAAATGATTTTATCTAATGGTATTTGTTACATGGTGGCATTTCGGTATTTTGGGTTAAGTTACATCATATTGATTTGCTTCTAGAACCGAGGATGTGACAAGGTTAATATCTAAGCAATAAAGAACTATATATGGTGATTTGTGCCATGATAGATACTTAGATGTCACGAAGCCAAGGAGGTGCTGGACCTATTCAAGATGAGGATCATCTCACTGCAACGGCAAGGATGGCAAAGATCATGGACCGTATGGTTCAAAGGTAGCAGAATCTGAAGCTAGTTGATAATCCGAGGAATGCCTTGACTACGTAAGATCAATTCACTAATGAGCACGTGCCTGAATTCTCCAATGATTCTGATCAAACAAACGCTGAGATATGGATTCGCCCAGTGAAGAAGGTGTTTGAGGTGATTAACTAACCGGAGGAGGAGAAGGTGAACTTTGCTACCTACAAGCCTCATGGCGAGGCCGACAATTGGTGGGTTATGAAGAAGTGGATTCTATGTCTAGATAATGAAGAAATTCCATAGAGTGTGTGTCTGGAGCCATTCCTTAACCGAGTACTTTCTGACAAGTCTTTGTGAGCAAAAGGAGGACGAATTCGCTTGGCTGAATCCAGGGAATCAAGCAGTGATGGAGTATAACACCATGTTTACAAAGTTAGCTCATTTTTCCCTACATGTGGCAATGGACGACTTGGAAAGCAAGAAAGTTAAGTTCCATCAAGGTTTAGAAGATATAATCTAGAGTTGTGGTTGTAGACCTATGGGAAAGTATAATTTAGAAGATACTCCCAATTTTTGAGACTTCAACTTATATGTTACTAGACCCAGAGTCTATGCATTTATTTGTACCCTCTAAATTTGTATGTTATTTGTATTCGCCACCTAGGATTATGGACTATAGATTACTGGCATCAATGCCTAGAGGTACATCTTTGATAACCGACATTGTTTACCTTAGGTGTATAGTTTGGGTGCATGTGTTTGACTCGGTGGTAGATTTAATTTTGTTTGACATATATGATTTTAATGTAATTTTAGACATGAATTGGTTGGCACGCTATCATTCTAGTGTAGACTATTTCTATATGAAAGGACATTTTACTATTCCAATGTGTAAGCCATTCTATGTCCAAGGGAATAAGAGAAATGGTCAACTTATATGATTTCGGCTTTGCATATGAGTCATGTAATAGAAAGCAAGTGTCAAGCATAACTTGCCTACATTACCATCGAAGTCATAATATACCAACTAAGGAGATTTCGATAATAAGAAAATTCAAGGATGTGTTTTTGGAATGTCTTTCAAGATTGCCGTCGAAAAGGGAAATTGAGTTCAAGATCGAATTAAGGGATTTACACCGATTTCTAACGCTCCATATCGAATGACTCCTTCAAAGTTAAAAAAGTTGAAGAAACAATTACAATAGTTTTTGAAGAATGGTTTTATATGACTGAGTGTATCACCATGGGAACCCCAGTTTTTTTCGGAAAGAAGAATGATGGGTCTATAAGTTTGTATATAGACTATCGAGAGCTGAACAATACAACAATCAATAATAAATACCCTTTACCAAGAATTGCTGATCTTTTCGACCAATTGAAAAGATCTCAAGTGTTTTCAAATAATATTAATCATCGATTAGCTTATTACCAAATAAGGATAAAGAAGGAAGATGTGATGAAAACAGCTTTCCAAATAAGATACGGTCATTATAAATTTCTTGTGAAGTCGTTCAAATCAACAAATGCCCAAGCAGCGTCAATGGATTTGATTAGCCGGGTGTTTAAACCTTATTTGGATTAATTTGTGATAGTTTTCATCGATGATATTTTGATATATTCGATGAGCTACGAAGAGCATGAAGTTCATTTAATGATAGTTTTGTAAATGCTTTAGGAGAGGCGATTGTATGCCAAGTCTAAGAAATATGAATTTTAGCTCGAGGAAATGCCATTCCTGGGCCACGTGATTTAAAGAGGCGTACCGATGGATCCGAAAAAGATCAAAGCAATGATGGGCTAGAATTAATGGACGAACATAACGAAAGTATGGAATTTTATTGGTTTGGCCTGATATTATTTGAAATTGAGCTAAGAATTTTCAATTATAGCACTGCCATTGGCCTACTTAATGCAAAAGAAGATAGTGTTCAAATGGAATGAAGATTATGAGAGAAGTCTCCAAGAATTAAAAAACCATTTGATGTCAGCTCAAATTCTATCTATTCCACAAAAATCAGGAAGCCATCCAATGCTTTGCGATGCTTACAAGAGGGGGTGTTGATGCAACATGGTAGGGTAATTGCCTACATTCAAGGCAACTTAAGGTTTATGAATGTAATTACTCTACCCATGACTTGGAATTAGCGCACATCATCTTTTCTTTGAAGTTATGAAGGCATTACTTGAATGAGAAAAATTTGTAGTATATTTAGACCACAAAAGTTTGAAATATTTTTTTCTCACAAAAAGATGAAGACATGAAACAAAGACAATGCATGGACCTATCTAAGGATTACAATTAAAAAATTCAATATCAACCTGGGAAAGCAAATGTGATAGATGATGCGTTAAACAGTAAGTCGGTAAGTTTGGGGTCTCATTTTATGATCAAGGAAATGGAGATGTTAAATGACATGAAAGAACGTAACATCAGACTACACTCTCAAGATACTCAAATGATTCAATCATATTTTCACATGCAACTTGAAATCTTTGAAAGGATCAAGAGAAGCCAAATAGATGATCCATTTTTTGTAGATATAGCCCAGGATTTAAGCCGAGAGTCAAGAGTTGATTTTAACGTTCGAACTAATGGAATTTTTAGGCTTCATGATCATATTTGCATGCCTAACGTTGAGAAGCTAAAGGAAGAAATTCTTAGCGAAGCCCATCGAGCTAAGTATACGATCCATCTAGGAATCAATGAGACATATCATGATTTGTAGAAGATTTTCTGGTGGAAGAATATAAAAAAAGAAATTGTGGTTCCGAGAGCCACCAGATCTTTCACAACCTCTAGTGGTTCCGAGGTGAAAATGGGTGTACATAACAATGGATTTTATAACGGGTTTCCCAAGGACGTCAAATAAACATGTTGTCAAATAAGCATGATGATGTTCTAAGGGATCGTATTCTGTAGTTATACATCAACGAAATGGTTAGAGTGCATGGTACTCTAGCTTTTATTGTTTCAAACCGAGATCTAAGATTTGTATCCGAGTTTTGGGAAAGTTTGCACCATGAATTGGGCACCAAGCTGAAATTTAGCACAGCTTATCATCTACAAACGAATGGGCAATTGGAAAGGACAATTTAGAATTTGGAGGACAAGTTGCGTGCATCCGTTATGAAGATGAAAGGGAGATGGAATAACTATTTGTCACTATCTGAGTTTACCAATAACAACAGTTACTAGGCAAGCATCGGTATGACGTATTCTGAAGTGCTTTACGAAAGAAAATATACTTCCTTAATCACTTGGGAGGAAATTCGAGACCAAAGGCTTTTGGGCTGGAAGTAATTTTAAAAAGATCAAAAAAGATTCAGTTAATTCAAAATCAGCTCCAAATATCTCAAAGCCGACAAAAAAGTTATACAAATTTTAGAAAATTCAAGTTGAGCTTTGATGTTGGCAACCATATATTTTTGAAGGTATCTCCATCCAAGGAAGTATGAGATTTGGACTTAAAAAGAAATTGAAACCCAGGTTTATTAGATCATTCCATATTCTAGAAAGGATTAGAAAAGTGGCATACAAATTAGACTAACATCCAAGCTTGGTAGATTTTTATGATGTTTTTCATGTCTCAAGGCTTCGCAAATACATCTACAACCATTCTCCCATGATCAATCATGACCCCTACGTATTAATGAAAACTTAACGTATATCAAGGAACCGCTGCAAATTCTTGGACAAAGCAATCCAAGTGCAAAGCACAAAAGTTACTTATTCGATAAAGTACTATGAAGAAATCATTCGTTTGAGGAAGCTATGAAAGAACAAAAAGATGAAATTTGGGTGAAGTACCCACAATTGCTCATTTATAAAGGTGCGTAAATTTCTAAGATAAAATTTTTATGAGAATACAAGAATTATAACACCCAACACCTAATTTATGCTTTATGACGTAAATAATTATGTAAATTGGATGAACTATTAAGAATAACTTTGCATTCTTATGAAAAATTAAACATGAGGAAAGTTAGCCAGCAGTCGTTGCTACCACAAAAAATTCATGCCGGAAAAGACAGCAATCCCAACAGAGCATGGAAATCAAGCCCTTCTGCATAAGGCAGCCCAAAGCAACGCCTATAAAGGGCCATGGAGTTCTCACTCCAAGGCACGCCTTCATTCGCCCACAATACATTCAAACGCTTAAACTTACCACTAAAATTCTCTACAAAAAAGCTCACACGCTTCAAACTGCAAACGCTCTCTCTCTCTCTTTCTTTGCCACTACATTCCTAGCGAACACAGTGTTTAGAGCCAGCGCTCCTCACAAGCCAACAAAACCTCTCCTAATAAGAGCACTCACCCATCTCAAACACTCTCTACATTTCATTGCATTCGTTACTTTTACTTTCTTAATTCGAAAGCTATTTGCTGACTTAAGCGTCGAAGTGTTTTCGATGGGACAACCTCCCGCCGTCACCTGACCTCTTGTTCGTAGTCGTGGTATGTAGGATCCAGATTCGGTGGACGGAACCGGACTCAGACAACTGACTTGACCCAAATCTGTTCGAAACTTAGACCCAGAACGCATCATTGGCGTCGTCTGTGAGAAGTTTACAAAAAGCCAACCACTTTTTTCCACAATCTCTCTCTCAGTTTCGCATCTCATCAAACAGAATGGTGAACATGAGAGTGCAAGCAAGCAGTCTCGCTAGAAACACAACCACACCCGACCAAAACCACTCTGCTGGTAATCAGGTCAACGGGGTAGTCAATGGTGTGCCAGCAACCTTTTTCTGGAATCTGATAGAGCACATGAGCAGTATGAACAAAATGCTCCAAACACTCTGCGCCCACCAGGAGAACGGTTAGCAAGGAGCTCCGCCCACAACTCTCCCTGCTCCGACCTACAAGAGAGGAGGACAGAAGAAGAAGAAACTGGCTAAGAAGACCAAGAGGCCAACCAACACTCAGGCTCCGGAGGCCTGGCACGCCAGAGCCATTCATGGCTCGAATAACGTCTGGGCAGCAGGACTTCGGAGGAGAGTCCAGAACGAAGAAATCCCCGATACTCTCAGGCAGACGCCTCCCCAATACTACTCGCCACGTTAGAGAAAGGACAGAGTTGAGAACCTACCTCAACTCCAAATGAACTAGCAATGCCATCCCCACGGATTCGCGGGTGGAAAAGATCCTAAACCACGTGCTCAAAGATGATGAACATGCCATGGATCTAGGCAGATCTCCTTTCACGGCACAGATCTTAAACCGTCCCAAGCCGACCAAGTTTAAGATGTGAACTCTTGACTCTTACAATGGGAGCGCTGATCCTATCGATTACCTCAATCATTTTTGCACCCATCTGAGTCTACAATGGTTAGAGGACGCAGCCAAGTGTCGCTGCTTCTCTCTTACGTTAAAGGGAGACGCCCGCATCTGGTTCCATCGCCTCCCATCAGATTCGATCCAGAGCTTCCGAGAGCTCTCTGACCTCTTCTTAGAGCAATACGCCTCCAGCCGCCGAGAAGAGAAACGGCATTGGTACCTCTCCCACATCAAGCAAAAACAGGGAGAAATCCGCAGAAGTTACTGGATTGCTTCATAGCGGAGCCAAGAAGAATCCCCAGGCTCACAGAAAAGATGAAACTTGGCAGTTTCATCTCTGCCTTAACGCATAGGGATTTTTTTAGGCACCTGGAGTATAAAAATCTGCAGATCTTCCGAGAGGCGGAATATATCATCAAGGCTTACGCAGCAACGGAGGAGGCCAACGAGGCTTAGCGGACCGAACAGCTACGCTCTTTCCCAACTGTGGGAAAGAGGAAGTACAACAACAGTGACCACCTCCACCGAAAGCAGCACAAGACCGGAGCGCCAAAAAGGAGGCACTATAGGCCGATCAACCTGACGCCCCTAACCAACACACGCTCCAACGTCCTCATACAGATCCGTAGGGAGAAGTTCCTTAAGTGGCCAAAAATACTCAAAAAAGCAGAGAAAGGAAATCCATCCAAATACTACGATTTCCATCAATCTCCCGAACACTCTCCGAAAGATTACAAGACGCCTCAGTAGGAGATCGAGGAGTTCATCCGAAGGGGCCACCTCACCAGGTTCGTTAGGAACTATGGGCAGAGCTCTAGCGCCTCAGGAGGAGAAGGACAAAAGTCTTCCCCACCACAGAACCGGGTCGCGATTAAATGGTCAATATAATCACAACCCGGCCGGCTAAGACTCCAATGGATCACAAGAAGTAGTAAGCTGGGTGAAAGAAATAGCACACAAAAGACAACGTAATTAGCTTTAGCAATAATGACTTGAGCCATGTAATCTCCCCCACGTAGATCCCCTTATTGTATCCACGCTCGTTCGGACGGTAGTATCGACTACCAACTGAAACGAGTTTTCGTTAATAATGGAAGTTCCCGTGATTTGCTTTACCTTGAAGCATTTTCTAAATTTGGTTTAAAAAAGAGTCAGTTGAAACCTACCGAAGGCCCCTTCTATGGCCTTGATAACGAACCAGTGGCCGTCCAAGGAACGATCCAATTGTAGGTCACCCTGAGCACGTACTCAAGAACGGCGAGTCATGCACTCACCTTCTTGGTCGTCAACCTGCTTTCTGTGTACAACGTAATTCTAGGCCACCCGTGCCTACAGCGTTCGGAGTTGTCACTTTAATACCGCACCTTAAGATGAAATCTAATAGCATGCAGTATTGGCAAAGTGTTGGGCGACCAGGTCACTGTGAGAACATGCTACATATCCCAGATCGCTCCAAGTGGCAGCATAAAGGCGACAAGAGAGCTTGACCATCGACATGAAGCAACCCTATAATAAGCGTAGTCTGGTGAAACAACCGACCTAATCCGACTAAATCTGGAGGACCCGGAGAGGTGTGTACAGATTGGAGGCTCATTCATCGGGACACAGCGAGATGAACTGGTTACATTCTTACGACAGAACGCTGACGTCTTACCGTGGACCCCCGCTGACATGCCTAGGATTCCAACCGGAGTAAATAGACCACAAGCTAGGCCTCGATCCCGGCCGTAAGCCCGTCAAGTAAAAGCAGAAGAACCATTCCGTAAAAAAGTTAATCGCCATCCAGGAAAAGGTGAAGAAGCTGTTAGACACCGGCTTCATCAGAAAGGTCCAATACCAAGATTAGCTCTCCAGCGTCGTCCTGATAAAGAAAAGTAATGAGAAATGGTAAATGTGCGTCGATTTCACCGACGTTAACAAAGCCTGCCCAAAAGACAGCTATCCAGTATCCATCTGCTTGAAGCTCAGTTGAGATCACCAGCCATATTAGCATTCATAAACCAAACCACAATGGGCTTGTCATTATCAAAGTAAAAATATACTCTAAAAGTGCCCCACTAGGATCAGCCTATTGGTGGACTCAACATCCGGACACGAACTGTTGAGCTTCATAGACGCATACTCAGGCTATAATCAGATTCGAATGAGCTTTGAGGACGAGGAGCACACTTCGTTCATGACAGACCAAGACACTTACTGTTATAAAGTGATGCCCTTTGGTCTAAAGAACGAATGTGTCACTTACCAACGGTTCATGAACAAAATATTCGAAAAGCATATCATCCGCAATATTGAGGTGTACGTCAACGACATGCTCGTCAAGAACAGAACCACCAACGATCATATTCACGATCTGGCTAAGTCCTTCGAGGTGATCCGCGCGCACCAAATGAAGCCGAATTCTTCTAGTGCGTCTTCGGAGTGTCCTCAAGGAAGTTCTTGGATTTCATCGTCTCCCAACGAGGGATCGAGGCAAACCCGGACAAAATCAAGGCCATCACGGACATAACTCCACCGTGGAGTGTTAAAGATGTCCAAAGACTAACCGAACGACTAACAGCCTTGTCCTGTTTCTTGACCAAGTCAAGAGACAAGTATCAGTCTTTCTTCAAGGCTCTGAGGGGGGCAAAAGCAAATGGATTCCAGTGGACTGCAAAATGCCAGTCCGCCTTCAACGAATTAAAGCATTATCTAGCTAGTCCGCCATTGTTGACGTCACCCAAGGACAAAGAGGAATTGTACCTCTACCTGGCAGTGTCGGAGGTAGCTCTCAACTCTGTCCTCATACACCAAGACTCCGACTTTCAGCAGTAGGTCTACTATGTGAGTAAGACATTGACCGGCGCCGAGACGCGCTACCTATGTGCAGAGAAGTTGGCCTTGGCACTTGTCTTCTCCGCACGAAAACTAAGGCCTTACTTCCAGACTCATCACGTGGTAGTCCTAATCGACCAGCTTCTGAAGAGTTTTTTGCAGAAACCCGACATTTATGGGAGGTCGGTAAAGTGGACTATCGAATTGATAGAATTTGATATTGAATTCCGGCCCAAACTAGCCATCAAAGATCAGGCTCTAACCGACTTTATCATCGAAACCACAACACAAATTCCTGATGAACAGCCCACTGAGGACGCAGGACTACATGAAAAAAAACCAGAGGATGATCTCAACGTAGACGGATAGTCTACGGACTCAAGTAGCGGTGCCGGAGTGGTCCAGAGGACCCCTGATGGATTTGAGGTAAAGTACTCCCTTAGACTCAACTTCCCGGCTACTAACAATGTTGCCGAATACGAAGCCATGTTAGCTAGGTTAAGACTAGCAAAAGAGTGTTCCACCAGACGACTGACCGTCTACAACGACTCTGAGCTGATCATTAACCAGGTAAACAAGAGCTTTGAGACGTGTAACCCTCACTTAGCCAAATATTTGGCCAAGGTGAAGGAAGTCAGCCAGAGATTTGACAAGGTGACCCTAATCCATGTTCCCTAAATTGAGAACTGGAAGGCTGACCAACTCGCTAGGGCAACAGTGGCCAAAAATCCAAAACAATACTCGAGAGATATGCGGGAGGTCCTAAGAACTCCCAGCACTGAGAAACAGGAAGCAATACAAATCTCCGACACAAAAAGCTGAATAACACCTTACCAGAGATACTTGGCGAACGAAACACTATTAGACAACGCGGATGAAGTTAAGCAGATCAAGAAGACGGCCGGCTGGTACACCATAGTTGATGAACGGTTATATCGCTGCGGCTACTCGATTCAATACCTCAGGTGCTTCACTCCTAAAGAGGTAGACTACGCCTTCAGCGAAGTCCACCTTAGGATCTGCGGGTCGAACATCGGCGGCAAAAACCTAGCGTTCAAAATCATGGGCCAGGGATATTACTAGCCAACGATGAAGAAACGCGCCCTCGACTTCATGAAGTGTGAAAATTGCTAACTCCACGGTAATTTTCACCATCAGCCGCCCGCTGAGTTGAGAACTCTTCAGGCTCCTTTGCCTTTCACACAATGGGGGCTCGATATTCTCGACCTATTTTCCATTACTACTTGACAAAGAAAATTTATCATCGTGGACATCGACTACTTCGCCAAGTGGGTTGAAGCCACCCTGCTAGCCAAGATTTGGTGTTCCCGATGTAATAGTGATTGACAACGGAACCCAATTCTCTGAGAAATGCTTCACCAAGTATTGTACCAATCTAGGCATCAGATTGATCCACACTTCGATAGCATACCCACAAACTAATGGATAGGTGGAAGTCACAAATCGCACGCTACTCCACGGTCTAAAAACCAAGCTAGAGGACGCAGGGCGCTCCTAGGTCGACGAACTGTCCTCCATCCCATGGTCTTACCGGACGACTCCAAAGGAACCGACTTATGAGACGCCTTTCAGTCTCTGCTACGGGACTGAAACAGTAATTCCGGTTGAGATTGGGCTTTCAAGTCTTAGGGTCGACTCCTTAGACCCGCAAGGTAGCTCCCAGAAAATCTGGAAACACCTAGACTTGTTAGAAGAAGCCCGTAATGCTACTAAAATGCGGACAGCGACCTACCAACAACGGGTCACACGTTATTACAACAAGAAGGTAAAAACACGGCACTTTGAAGTTGGGGACTTGGTCTTACGACGTATCGAAACTATGGGCAAGACCATCAACCGGAACAAACTTTTCCCAAATTGAGAAGGCCCTTTCCTAGTCTCCGCTGTTCTGTAGAATGGAGCATACAAACTCCAGACCCAAAACGGCAAGTTGGTTCCGCGAACGTGGAACACAGTCCACCTCAAGCACTACTTCTAATAAGGGCACAGGTAGGTTATCCATATGTATGCTTGCACATGTTTATCATTAATAAAAGAACATATTTTTTCTTTCTTATTTGCACTGTGTCTTTTTCTTTTCCATATGCATGTATGTTCGCTTGTAGGGTTACACAACCTAGACTGCCCCTAAGTCAGATGGATTTTCACCCGCTCGTAACTAAGCATTGGTCATCCAAGCGGCCCATAAGCGGTCGTAACCAAACCCTGGTCATCCAGACGGTCCATAAGTGGTCGAAACTAAACCCCGGTCCTCCAAGCGGCCCATAAGCAGTCATAATAAAACCCTGGTCACCCAAACGACCTATTAACGTTCGAATTAAATCTTGGTCATCCAAGTGGTCCATTCACGATCAAAATCTTATTGGACTTAAACAGCACACGTGACGACCTCCTATTCAAGGAAACAGCGTGGCAGTTAATGATAGTCGACAGGAGCAGAAGTACTCCGTTCAAAAGCCGGCCGCCCAAGTTCACACTTGGGCAACGCCGCCAAGCCTCTACTCACGTACAAGTATAGAACAGGCTTAACCCGACATCAGGATTCACCTCGATGTCTTCTCTAGGACTTAAATCCATCAGAGAGCGCCACAAACTTCTCAAGGAAAGCAGACGGCCAACTTGTGTGTAACGGACCAAGTCGGTCGGCCAACACAGCGACGAGTAATTGAAAAATAGCGACAAAGGCGAGAACGCAAAACATCACTAAAATGCTCATTTTGTTGATTAAATCTGTACAATTACAATAATTTCAAAGCAACAAAGAGTACAAAATCTACAGATGAGCAAAGCTTCCACGAGGAGGAGGTAGTGGCCCCTGACCACTCCGGGACTGTCCCACAAGGCTCTCATGACACTTGGCAGAGCAGTTCGATGGGTCAAGATACTCCACTAGAAAGTTGGGACCAACCAACCATGTAATGCACCGACAAAAGTTGACACCTTCTGACAACCGTGCCACAAGCATATCGGAGACCTCATGGGGGCGTATATGAGTAGTCAACTCGTTCTCTAGTGATACCATCTGTCCCACAAGTTGGTCGATATGCCTTACTGCCCGGTCATTTTCCTCTCTCGGCAAGGTGTTCTCCTCTCCCAATCTGGCATTCTCCTCCTCCAAACTTGACAGCACAACCTCTCTCAGCAAGATGTTCTCCTCTTTCAGCTTGGCATTCTCCGCCTCGAGACTCGACACACAGATTGGAGAGCGGCTATGTCCTCCAGGTACTCTGCTCTCTACAACTCCACCTCCTCCTCGAAAAAGGCAATCTCCTTATCCCAGTCAGAGATCACCAGGTCCTTTTGGCGCAGCACCTTGCCAACTGTGCCAATTACTTTCTCCTCCTACAAAGACTAAACACATCAAGTAATAACAACAGAGAGAAAAAGGAGAAGGAGAGTTGTGAAGATTTACTTGCCAGACTCGACGCTCCGGCCTCACTGGCCTGCTGCGAGACCTAGGCTCCGGCAGCGGAGGACGGGATACAACAACCACCTGAACAGACACAGCAGTGGCCTCCTCCACAGACTCCAACAACTTCGTCATGGAGTCCTCCGACTCAACAGGCTCTCCGACGGCTAGCTCCTCCAGTGCAGTGTGTGGCTCCAAAATCGGCTCTTGCAGCTCAATTTGCAGCTCGACAACTGACGGCTCAACAGCCGGCTCCAGCAGTTCAGCCGGCGGCTCAGCAAATGGCTCCCGCGACTCAGCTCGCGGCTTACCAGCTCGCTTCAACAGCTCAGCCGGCGGCTCAACAGATGGCTCCTGCGGCTCAACTCGTGGCTCACCAACTAGCTCCCGCATCTCAGCCGGCGACTCAAAAGCCGGCTCATGTTGCGGCTTCAACACCAGCTCCACCCACGCAGGCTGCGCCAAAACAATGGCGCTGCTCGCCCCGGCGCGCAACATGGCATCGTCGTACGCCTCTATAGCCAGCTCAGCTTCAACTCCGGAGCGGCCACCCACTCCTGCAAGGCGTCCAACTGCCACGTAATCTAGCCCAGATAAGGATTAAGAAGGCTCCACCGTTGCAGCCCTCTTTTGTTTTGGACTGGTGGGAGCAGGGTCAACAGAAGGTGCACCGGCGTCACCAATGATCATGGCTCCAGCCTCCCTTTTCCCCTGAGAGGCTGCCGGCGCAGAGTCTTGAACTTTTGGACTGAAGAGGAAGGTCCCCAACGTGCTCTCTTGTCCTCCTCTCGAGAAACCAAGTGGTCTTTCCTAAATTTGTCAGGGTTCTCCCTCACAAGTTTCAACAGTTTTGCCATGGCAGCGATCTCCACCTTCTTCGACGTCCTGGTGAAGGCCTTCGGAACCTTGCCCTAGTCTCGAAACAACGGCCACGTCTCAGCGACGCGGACAAAGAAGAAACGAGTCTTCCAATTTTTCAGTGAGTCGTAGATAGCCCGATTGATCGGAAGGTCTCTAGGGGATAGAGAAATTCAGTCCCCACTCAGTGTAAAGCGAAACATCACCCTAACAGCATCTACTATCATCATACGGGAATGATGGTATAGGAAAATGTATAAAGAACAAAGATATCGCACAGCATTAGCGTGGAATAGTGCGACAGGCACCTGAAGAGCAGTAAGAATGTCAAGCAGCTCCTGAGGAACTGAGAGATGAAGCCCACTCCTCAAATGGGCCTCGTAAACAGCGATGCAACCCTTGGGAGGAAAGCAAGCCCTGTCCAGCTCGCCGAGCATCACCAAGAAGATCTGCTATGGAATATTAAACTCTATATATAACTCTGTAACCTCACCGGGTGTGAGCACAGAAGCGATCTCCATAACAGAAGAGGCCATGGGAATAGAAGCGAGAAGGAGGATGGCACAACACTTAGAATTTTTCAGGAAGGAAAGTCGAAAGAAAGCGTGGAAAGTTCGAAGAGTAACAGACGAACAACTTAAAGGAGTGTGAACACCGAAAAAGGCGAACCATCTCGTAAACAGGCGCACATCATTGCTGACACGTGTCGTTTCTTGAACGGGTGCAGTCGAAACGAATCCTCTAGCGCGTTAATTACCGGAATCGCAAATTCACTGCATATAGACATGTGCCCAACTTTTGGACAGACAGTCCAGCAGCATGACAGCACGTCGTTTCAACTCCCACGGTTCTCCAGATTTTGGCCTAGATGGTCAACGAATCAGGTCAACGCCTCCTTCAGCAAGTTCTCCAAATTTTAGCCTAGACGGTCAACGAATCCGATTAATACTTCTTTCAACCAGTTCTCTGAATTTTGGCCTAGCCGGTCAACAAATATGGTCAATGTTTCCTTCAACTAGTTCTCCGGATTTTGGCCTAGATGGTCAACGAATCCGGTCAACGCTTCCTTCAACCGGTTCTCCGAATTTTGGCCTAGACGGTCAATAAATCCGGTCAACGCCTCTTTCAGCTGATTCTCCGAATTTTGGACTAGACGGTCAACGGCTCCGATCAACAAACTTCTAAGCCAGTTCTCCAGATCTTCACCTTACGGCCAACAACTATACGCAACACAATCAACAAATCAAGAATCGTCGCTGGGCCACCTCAAGCGGGTAACCTAGCCACTCGCATCCCATCTGGAACATGCTAGAGGCCTAAGTCCTAGGCCACCAATATGAAGGGCTAGTGATGGGTACGCCAGTAATGAGTTAGCCTAAGAAAGAGAAACTGTCCAGATCTACAATTGCCCATTAGCACCTGGACGGTCAATGCTTGCAATTGACCAGTCGAAAGGCCAATAAGTCAGGAGAAGCCCAAGAATAGGACGGCCCACTTGGGTACAAGACGGTCAACGATTCCATTGACCGGAATCATGCAAGACGGTCAACACTTTCATTAACCGGAAGTATGACCAGTTGGCCGTCTACAGACCAGGCCTCAAGTGGGCCAAGCCCATTTTGGTCCACGGAACCGTCCTTGACCAGCAACAGTCTTCTCTCCTGATTTAGCGCCCTTCACAAGAGGCAATCTCAATGGCAACGGTTATCAGCAAATTCAATGCACATCCCTAAAGGAAGACGCCATAATCCCTTCTCTATCTGCTGAAAATCCTAACAGTTACAAAACGTAGAAAGAAGGCAATCAATCCAGCGGCTGTTACTACCATAAAAGTTTCACGCCAGAAAAGGCAGCAATCCCAACAGAGTACGGCAATCAAACCCTTCTGCAAAAGGAAGGCAGCCCAAAGCAACGCCTATAAAGGGCCATGGAGTTCTCACTCCAATGCACGCCTTCATTCGCACCTTCATTCACCCACAATACATTCAAACGCTTAAACTTACCACTAAAAGTCTCTACAGAAAAGCTCACACGTTTCAAACTGCAAATGCTCTCTCTCTTTCATTGCCACTACATTCCTAGCGAACACGGTGTTTAGAGCCAGTGCTCCTCACAAGCCAACAAAGCCTCTCCCAACGAGAGCACTCACCCATCTCAAATACTCTCTACATTTCCTTACATTCGTTACTTTCACCTTCTTAATTCGAATGCTGTTTGCTAACTTGAGTATCGGAGTATTTTCGGTAGGACAACCTCCCGCTGTCACCTGACCTCTCGTTCGTAATTGTGATGTGAAGGATCCAGACTCGGTGGACAAAGCCGGACTAGGACAACCGACTTAACCCGAATCTGTTCGAAATTTGAATCCATGACACATCAATACCTAACATCCACGATTCTGAAAGTAGCGTTTGACCTTATCTAAAAGGAATAATATGCTGTTGATTCACCCACAAATCTTAAATAATGACATATGGCCTAGGCTATGGGGAAGCAATCATAACCCGATGTATGGTATTCGACCTTTATTGGTAAGGTTACACGAGTCCTTAATTTTTATATTTCTTGCACGTTTTTATCAATATATAATCGTTTTTGGCATATTGTATTCGGTTATTATTAACATCATATTTTATTCATTTGTATCCACGTATATAAATCATAAATACTTTATTGAGTATTAAACTTATTCTTATTGTATTTCTCTAACCTTTCTGATTAGTAGGCTATAATATTTTGTAGGACAATGGATGAGGGGTCATTTTCCTAGGAGAAAGGTTTTAGGATATTTTTTGTTTATTTTTGCCTTTATAGTATGTTGATTGTGCTATAAACAGTAAATCACTTTTCGGTTAGTATGTATTTGTGGCCGAGGGCCTTTGAATTGCGTATGATACACGCAGTTGATAGGGTTGGCTTTGAGAAATTAATATTTTTTTCCTTATGTATTTGGATTATCATTAAGGAAGAAAATTGATTTAGGGCCACTTTCAGATTGTGGACACTTATTTCTAGGGCTTTGTCTATTTAAATCAGGTTGATCTAATGGTGTTTGTTACATGATCACATCCTGGTATTTTAGGTTAAATTTTGTTTGCGTCATATCTATATACTTTTGGAACCGGAAACGTGACAAAAGTAACAAACAATGCGTAACCAAGCACACAAATTGCATAATTTTTACAAAAAAATCATTTTCAATTAAGAAAAAATTACGAAACAAATCTAAGAAGAAAATCTATTATAAATGTTTGCTTACAAATAATCCTCTTCAAGGGCTTCACAATAACCCATGTGAATAAATGGTTAAAGTTAATCCCAACATACCTAACAGTTGATATGAGCAAAATACAATAAAAAAAAACAAGCAACCAATCAATAATACATTTTACAACCAAAATTAGAACAATATATTAAAAATTAGCGAAAGATGGAACTCAAAATAGGTCTTAAACAGATGTTGAAAAATTCACATTCTACTATTTTTTCTCTTCTTCCCTTTCCATGTGGCATCCTTTGTGTTTTTATCAATCTCGAATGCCCTAAATAATCTGAACATTGCTCTTTATATTGCGCTGGCATTCAAAAGCCAAAGGCAATTTTGGCTCTAGTGCACAGGCGTCATACATGTGGGTGTCAAGCATGCAGGACCCTGGAAAACCACCGGTAACAGCACACGAGCATCCCTCCAGCTCCCATCAAGCGTACTAACACTGTCCCAGATGCTCACATGCACCCATCACATGCTCACCCTACGCTGATCTCCTATGCCACTGAGATTCTTTACTTAGTGAATCCTCACACCATTATTATGTGAACCACCGGATGTCATGTTCATTGAGAGTAGGGCCTACATGGAAACGACCTAAATCCCAACAAGGCTTACAAAGACGCACGCAGTACTGTGCGTATGTCATGAGAGAACAAATTGAACTCGCATTCGCGCACCTTTATGTATTCCCTTTCTTCTTCTCTTTCTCTCTTTATCTTCTCTCTTCCTTCCCTTCTTTAATCCCCCCTCCTCCTCTGAACTCTTCTCAGACCATTATAACTATATTGTCATCCA
>JAODPA010108126.1:0-20008 GCA_025585075.1 Nepenthes mirabilis
TTGTATTTATTTGGAGTTTTATAATTGAATACATTGCGTAGTTGATATTTTAAACATATAATCCTATGATTTTTTTTCCTCATTAAAGGAGTAGTTTTCAATGTAAAATCTTATATGCTTCATTATTTGTAATTATTATTAGCTTGGTGTACATTATCAATTATTTTTACTCAGTTCAAATAAGAGGTATCAAATATGTGGCTGTTGTTGTTGTGTGTTAAAGCTTATTTGAACAAATAAAGGTTGGAAATAAAATGATTTGCTTGAATAGCTCAAGCAATGATATATGGAGGAACAAAATGAATGATTTATTGGATGTTAAAATAATATATCTTTTGATGTTTACTACTCAAAAGCTCAAGTCAAAGTCTGGGGAGGAATGAGTTTTTGAATAAGAATAAGTTTATGGCAACATTCAATGATTTGTTGATTACAATATGTACAATCGCATTCAAAATGAAACACATGCCAAAATATTGTGGGAAAAGCCTAAAACGCTTTATGCCTCAATGATTGGTAACAATAAATTATTTCACTTGATAAAATTGATGCAAGTGAGATACAATGAGGGCACATCTATAGCCAACCACTTGAATAAATTCTTGGGATGTATTGACCAATTGAATAATATGGGTATCAAATTTGATGATGAATTGATAAGATTGTGGTTCTTGACCATCTTGTCTGATTCACAGAATGTGATACGAATCTTTATTACCAACACTGCTCCAAATGGTATGGTGACCCTAGAGATAGCAAAAGGAGTCATGCTAAATGAGAATATGAGATGACGCTCACAAGGTTCCTCTTTGTCTCACTCCGAAGTGCTAGTCTTTGAAATACAAGAAAGAAACAAAGGGTATGGCCCAAAATTTGGTGAGAAGAGTCGAAGCATGTTATGGTTGAGGTATTAATATCTCAAATGCCACCATTGTAGGAAAAAGGGCCACATCAAGAACTATTGTTATAAGTAAAAGTATGAGAATGCTGATAGAAACAAGAATAAGGCTGAGAAGTCCCAAGATAAGGGGAGAGCCTTAATTGTTACCAAGCTCGATCTTCTATTGGTTTACAAAGAAGATGAAGTGATCAATTTGACAAACCATGAAACAAATTAGGTGGTGAATAGTGGCACTCCACTCCATGTCATGTTGAGAAAGGAATTCTTTACATCTTATACTTTCGGTAATTTTTGAGTGTTAAAGATGAAAAATGATGGTATGTCCCAAATTATTAGTTGTGGTGACATGTGCCTAATGACTAATAATAGTACCAAGTTACTATCGATGGATGTATGACACGTCCTAGATATTCAATTGTATCTCATTTTAGCAGGCAAGCTTAATGACAAAGGGTTTTGCAATACATCTATGAAGGGGCTTGGAAATTAATTAGAGGATATTTAGTTGTTGCTCGGGCAAAAAAGGTTTCTAGCTTTTATGTGTTGCAAGTTTCAGTTTCAATCAAAGACATACACATGACAAGAAGCGAGCAGTCTTCAGACTTGTGGCGCCGACATTTAGGCTACTTGAGTGAGAAGGAATTTAATTGTTTAGCTAAGAAGAACTTCCTCGAGGGTATGAAGGAGGCAAAGTTAAAGGTATATCTTCATTGCATAGCGCGGAAACAATGGAGAGTTTCTTCCATGGAAACACTTCCATGAGGAAGAAGGATCTTTTTAAGTTAGTCCATACAAATATATGTGGCCCTCTTAAGATGAAGATACTTAGAGGAGTACACTATTTCATCACCTTTATTGATGATTATTCAAGAAAATTATGGGCATATTTTGTGAAGTTGAATGATTGAGCCGTTGATATCTTCGAAGAATTTGATGCACTAGTGGAGAGACAAATGGGGAACAAGTTGAAGTCAACCGAAGTGATAACGGATAAGAATATATTGGAGCATTTGATACATATTGTCGGACCCATAAAATTCAACACTAGAGGGCTCCACCAAAAATACCACAACTGAATGGTGTGACTGAAAGAATGAATAATACATTGACCGAGAAAGTTTGTTGCATGCTTTCAAAGACAAAATGCCCTAATTTCTCTTAGGAAAAAGTCTTGAATGTTGTGGCTTACATGATTAATCTCTTGTCAAGTGGCCCACTAAAAGAAGAAGTACCAAAAAAGAGGTGGTCTAGAAAATAGGCATCCTACAACCACTTGCACATATTTGGGTGCAAGTCCTAGGTCCATATCCCAAAAGACGCATGGCGTAAGCTCAAGTCGAAGATAAGAAAGTGTATCTTTCTGGGTTATGGAAAAGATGAGTTGGGCTATCGATTTTGTAATCCAATAGAGAAGAAGTTTATCCAATCAAGAAATGTGGTATTTGTTAAGGATGAAACTATCAAAGATATCGGCAAAGTGGAGAAAGTCATTTCCAACAATGACAACAACCAACTATGCAATATGAATCCTAAATCCTTGACACCAGTGCTGATTCATGATAAAGACAACGATCGAGATGATGCTGAAGGATAAGAAAGCTATGTGATTCCTATACTTGATGGAACGGACGATGCAAATGTGGATGACGCTATTCATCATGATAATTCTAAACCAGTCAAGACCATCCCACTCTGACGATCCATGAGAAATCAAAGGCCCTCTTCTCTCTTATAAACTGATAAATATGTGTTACTTACTAATGGCAAAGAACCCAAAAGTTTTATTGAAGCAATGGAGGAGTATAAATTGGAGTGGATAAAGGCTGTGTAAGATGAAAAGAAGCCATTGTAAGAGAACAACAGGTTTGAGTTGACCAAGTTGCCTAAGGGCGAATGAGTTTGAAGAATAAGTAGATTTTTCATTTGAAAACTAATGAGAACAGTCCACAATCCAGGTATAAAGTAAGATTAGTCATAAAATGGTTCAATCAATGGAAGGGTACCGACTTTGAGAAAATTTTTGCTTTTGTTTTGAAGACGTCTTCAATTAGGTAGTTTTTAGATAGGCTGCAATTCTTGATCTAAAAATTAAACAATTAGGTGTGTAAACGACTTTTCTTCATGGTGACTTTAAGAAGAAGATCCATATGGAACAACTAGAGGGATTTTGAGTTGAGGAAAAAAAGTGTCTTGTGTGCCGTCTAAAGAAAAGTAAGCCCTGACACAATTTTATAAGAAGTTTAGGTTTATTAAGGTAAGTCAAAAGATTATTTCCAACCATTGTGTCTTTGTTCAAAAGTTTTTAAATGACAATTTTGTTATTCTCCTATTTTATGTGGATGATATACTTATTGTTGGAGGAAATGCCTCCTATATCATCGAATTGAAGTGGTAGCTTGGAAAATCTTTCCTTGTCAAGGATTTAGGGCCAATGAAACAAATTATCAGTATAAAAATATTTCACGACCAAAAACCAAAAAATTATGGATATCCCAAGAAAATTACATCGATAAAGTGCTTCAATGTTTTAATATGGAGAAATCTAAGTAGGTAAGCACTTTGTTGAACAACCACTTCATGTTAAGCTATCGGCAATGCCCCCCTACAGATGATAAAAAGGCAAGCATGAGAAGTGTTCCTTACTCTTCAATCGTGGACAATTTAATGTATGCAATGGTATGTAAGAGACCGGATATTACTCATGCAATTAGAGTAGTTAGGTTAGCCATTTTCTTTCAAATCTGAAGAATGAACATTGGTCTATAGTGAAATGGACATTGAGATATTTCCAATGAACATTCAAGATGTGTTCATGTTTCAGAAATGATAAGTTGTTTCTGGTTGGATATGTAAGGTACAGGTATTTAAAATATACTAATTCTAGTAATCAAATCGATATAATTATGCTTAGGATAAGCAAAATTGAGAAAAGTAGAAAATTTACTTTAGTGCAGCAAACAGTAGAATTAGAATCGCTGTTGGGATGAGCCCAGCAGCAAGCGTAAAAAACAGATTGCTCCGAAAAGGCCCGTGCACGCCGCTTGCTCGAGCGAGCTGGAGGGCGCCAATTCCAATGCATGTGCGCTTGCCGCCCGCTTGCTAGGTGCTCAAGCACGAGGTCAATTTTTTCCGCCGACCTCACTTTGTTTTTGTTATAAAAAGGAAAGGGGGAGAAGATTTGGTGCACAACCACGACGAGCAGCAGAGGATGAAGGAGGAGAAAGAAAAAGGGAAGGATTTTTTTGCCAATTTAGGCCCAATCAGAGTAAGAAAAACAGTAGATCTCGTAAAGGCAAGTGTATCTCCAACTTGGTTTTCAATTTTTACCACTTTTTGACATCTCTATTTTGATATTTATGTTATAAAACCCTCATCCCCTAAGCTTTGTCACAAATAATGCATGTTTCTCATAATTTCTCCATTAGATTTTGTGTTTATATATAATTATTATGAATTGTGACTTCAATCTCATTGTTTGTCTCAGGTTTTGTGTTCGTTTTATGTCTGGACAGTTTGTTGCAAACCCTAACTCAAAAATTTGAGGATGTTTGGTTCTAAAATTTTGAGAAATGTGATAGAAACGTTATTTGACCTATTGTTAAGCTTGTTGGATGATTTTTATTTGGGGTATTGAAAAAGGATTATACTGTTAAAATTTCTGAGTGTATTCAAAACCATTTGAAGGATTATTTAGAAGTGTTTGATTTGGCCTTTGAGGCATAATGAGTTATGATTAAGGAATTAAGAACAAGGATACCTTCAGTTAAGTAAATCAATAAGAAATCGGACCTAAGACTGTCGTATAGTCAGGTAAAATTCTCCAGCATGCCTTAGAACGTTATGGTAATAATCGAGGATAACACCATCTATGGAGTGATACATGGTCCGCCTCTCCTCGGGGTATTAAATTGGGATAATAGATACTTTTGAACTTAGAAACTTAAGAAATGAGATCATTTGGACTTTTTCCTTGGATTATGTAGAGTGAACGCAATCTATCCCTGGTTATTCTCTCTCTCGACTAGTAGGGTCTACTAGTTTTGGTCTCTTTGGATAATAAAGTTGAATTTGAAGAATAATTAATTTTAAAATTTGTTTGTGACTTTTGATATATTTTTATAATGATTATTAATTTTCTCACTTTTTCCATGTACCTTATGTTCTTTGATATTCGCATGAATTTGTCTCTGTTGTAGTTATGTTTTATAGAAGGAATTTCATTTGCATGCTTTCATGGTACCTTACTGGATTTCGGTTCACTCTTCTATTTTTTCCTTCCAGATGAGACAGTAGAACTGCTACCCGATGAGAAAGAGTAAAAAAAGGGTTTAGCTAATGAAGCCTTGAGAAGATCTGAAACCTTGTGAAGAACTTTTGGAAGTTTAATAATAGTGAATGTAAATGACTAATTTTGTGAATGAAAATTGTATAATGGATAGTCATAGAATATTATGTTTTATGTTGGAATACTATTTTTGCTTCCGTAGGACTACCCTAGGGATTTAGTATTGCTTCTACATTTTGACTCTGAATTTGTATAGGTTCCTAATTAGCATCTCCCTTTTGAATCAATATAGTAGATAGGAATATTATATTGGAGCCATGGATGAATATGGCATTTTGTTGATCACATGTTTGTGCAATGAATAAATAAATGTTGAAGTCTATTTATCTGTATGCCTTGATCAAGTTGTTTGCATTGGTTTTTGTCCAATTTTAGAGAAAACTCTGTCCGATTTTTTACATATATTTATATTAATTTATTTGGGGGTTAGTTTTATTTTTTTTATTGATGGAGGTTATTAGAAAAAATAATAATCTGTTCCATCACAGGGTACACCGATGCAGACATGTCGGATGATATTGACTCTCGGAGGTCCACCTTAGGATATCTCATAATGTTTGTAGGAGGAGCTATTTTGTGGCAATGTAAGTTGTAAAAGTGTATTGCTCTCTCTACCATCGAGGTGGAATACATTGCGGTGACAGCAACTAGTAAGGAGATGCTGTGGGTGAGAAAGTTTATCCAGGAACTTGGCTTTAAGTAAATGTAATATGTACTACTTTGTAACAATCAAAGCGCTATATACCTTAGTAAAAACTCATTATTTCATTCCTGATCAAAACATATTGATGTGAAATATCATTGGGTGATGAATGTTTTTGATTTGGAGTTGCTAATACTTGATAAGGTCAAAATCGAGAAAAATGGATCCGACGTAATGACAAAAATATTACAAAAGGGAAAGTTTGAAGCCTGCCAAACCATAGCCAAGATAATGATGGCCCCTACAAGGTTGTGAGAAAAAAGTTCGTTGGATTGTGAATCACTCCCTTATGGTTCTCATACCTATTTGATATGTCATTCGATGGCATACACGATGATGCATGTGCTTCGCATGATTGGAAAAAGTTGCTGAGTGGCGTGTGATAGGCACCTCAATCATGCATGTCCACCAAATTTCAGATTAGGGGCCACCAAGGGACGCCTAAGAGACATCTGTGCCAAACATGCGTGCATTGTCTAGATTGGGGCCGCATGAGGTGCTCTCGAACGGCACAGAAGCGAAATTTGTCTAGATTGCTCAACACCTGATGTGCACCTGAGGGGTACTTGTGGGCTAATTATACAATGGGCTTGTGTACGATACGTGCTTGATAGGTACTCAAGCACCATTCCTAATATAAAATACCCTGACATGATTTTTAGGGTTATACTTCACGATATTTCGATATTGCAGCACTAGCGCAACTAGAAAAGAAGAAGAAAGAGAGAAAATGAAGAAGATGAAGATTTGCTGATCCAATTGAATTTTAAATTGAGTTTCATTCTCTTTGAACCTTAGATACATTGTTTTTAAAGTTAAAAATGATATTTTATCAATCGTATTTTTTTTCTTTTATCTTGTACTTTTTATTACTCTAGCTCATTTATTACAAAGAGTTATACTATTATATTTATTAAAGTTTTGTAATTGAACACATCAAATAATGGATATTTTGGGATGTATAGTTCCATAGATTTTTCTCTCATTAAAAAGGAATTTTTTGTACAAAATCTTATGCATTTAATTTTTTTTGCAATTATTATTAGCTTATTATAAGCTAACTAGTATGGATACTCTTTCAGGATCAAAATGTCAATATCTGATACGTATCAGATACCGACACACCCCAAACACGTTGGGACAAGGGTCGAATACACTCCCACATGTGTTAATTTATTTTCGTTTTGTCTGACATGTGTCAGACATACTTTGGACGTGTCTCGATATATTTTGGACATGTTCTGACACATTTTGGACTTATTTTAGATACTTTAAGTAATTTCATAACTTTTAAAAATTATGAGTAATTTTATAAATTTTAAAAAATATGGGCTGTTTTATAATTTTAAAAATTTAAAATACTACCTATCTCTTTTATTTGTATCAATTGTCCCCACTCCCTAGGAATATTAGTCTATAGAAGCTTCTTCTTTCATGGTAGGCGATGCTTTTTTTTACTAAATTTTCATAGGACATAAAGTCACGACTCGAAAAAGATAATGTGAATATGGAAGTGAAACAGATAAAGGCAATAACACAACTGATTTTTAGTGGACTAAGGATTTAGTTTTTAATCACAAATGAAGATAATAACCCATAAATTAAGTATAAAATAGTAGTATTTATTAATTAAAAAAATTATAAACTATAATTTTTATTTATGTGTCCTCAATATCGTGTCTTTGATTTTTATAAAATAATACGTCAGCGTGTCAGTGTTGTGTCATGTCTATGTTCTGTGACGGTATCCGTGCTTCATAAATTATGCGTTATTAATTATTTTTATTTGGTTCAAACAAGGGATTTGGAACCTTATAGTAGTTGCCGACATTGGGTTCTAATGGTTTAATTCATCACCAGAGAAAATTGATTTGTGAGGACCCGACCCCGAAAACATGATAATTCCTATTTATTAAATTGATGAGAATGTGTTTGAGATGACTGGACTAAGAAAAATGTAGGAGAAATTCGGTTTAGAAGCGAAATATGCCCCTAGGGCATTGGCGCCCTGGTGGCACCTGAGGCACCACCAGGGACTAAATAACAGAACCCACCGCTCAAGTGGTGCTCGAGGCGCCACCTATAATGTACCAAATTTTTGGGACCTCCTGTCATCAAAAATATAATAACCAAATTCTTTTGTGTCAAGAGAATAGCAAAAAGATGAAAGAAAACATGATCCGGTCAACGCCTGTTGACCGGAAGATGTGAGGGGAAAATGTAACCGGCCAACGCAAGTTGACCAGAAAAGTAAAGGAAAGCTATCCGGTCAACACTCGTTGACCGGAACGGGAAGAGGGAGGCCGGAAGTGTAAAAATCGTGAAGGCCGGCCGTCGTGTAACCCAACGTACGGTCAATGCATCCTTGACCAAATTCTAAATAAGCATAATTTCGGAGACCATGAACAATATGTTCCGGAGACCTTGATCTCCGAAAATCTTGAATTGGAAGGCTTAAGTTCCAAAGACCTTGATCTCCGGAAATGTTTAATTGAAGGGCTTAAGTTTTGGAGACCTTGATCTCCGGAAATGTTAAATTGGAAGGCTTAAGTTCCGGAGACCTTGATCTCCGGAAATGTTAAATTAAAGGGCTTAAGTTCCGGAGACCTTGATCTCCAGAAATGTTGAATTGGGAGGCTTAGGTTCTGGAGACCTTGATCTCCGAAAATGTTGAATTGGGAGGCTTAAGTTCCAAAGACAATTAATGAGTGCTTTCCGGAGACTATTAAGGAGGCTTCCCGAAATGATGAACATAATTTCTGAAGACGATTATGTAAATTTGAGAAATGAATTTGGGACAAATCTTTCGGAGACGTTATTCGGGCCAGATTGAGTAAGAATTGGAAACTTAAGTCCCAGAAACCTTGATCTTCGAAGATGTTGAATTTGAGGACTCAATTTCTGGAGACAAATTTCGAAAGAAATTGATGAGTTTTCCGGAGAAGCCTTTCAGAAAGAATAAAAATCTTCCGGAGACCTCTTTTTCCGAAGGTGGAAAACGTGAGACGAAACTTTCTGGTCAATACCAGTTGACCAGAAATAATAAAACCCTTATAAAAAGTAAGGTCAGGAAGACCATGCCAAAATAGGTAACCGACTTTCAACTACCCCCGAGTGGTTGACCTGCCCTACCTACTACCATCATACGAAAGGCCTATAAATAAGAAACTAGAAAGTGCAAGAGAAAAATGTTAGGAGGAAGCTCTCAGCCGAGCTTCTTAGTGAAAGAACCCAGAATTCTAGGACGGAGTAAAGAGATTCAGGCAAGTGTGCTTACCCTTTTTAAGTTCATGTTTATAATACAGGTATACCCTAATTTTGATGAATTTATGTTAAAGTTTTGTTGAGTTTCCACTTGAAGCATGCCATGAACTTTACTTTGATCATCTAAATTGAGGAAGAATTTCTATTAACTGCATGTTTACAAGAAGCCCTGTTATTTCGTGATGTTTGATTATTTTATGCACGAAGTATAGTTATTTTTCGATCTGCATGAACTTTGATATTTGCATGTTTTAAGAAGTCCGTCTATTGCACATTTAAAAAATCTCCAGCTTGTAATGAAGCGACCTCTGGCTTTATAATAAAAGACTTTCGGCTTTTGATAAATAACCTTCGGCCTTTTGGTAAAAAGATCTCCGGCTTTTGATATATGACCTTTGGCTTTTGATATATGACCTCCGGCTTGTTAAAGACCTATGGCTTGTTATAGAAAAGGTATTCAGCTTTTGATCAATGACCTCCAGCTTTTGACATAAGACCTCCGGCTTTGATAAATGAGACCTCCGACACTTTGATAAAAGATCTTCAGTTTTAAGATATTAAAGGAAAGGCTTTATGGATTTCAATTGTTTGAAGTTAAGAACAAATGCTATAAGAATAAGGAAAAATATATGTAGTCCGGATAGCAAGTGGAACTCTATAACTTTCAACTTTTGAACTATGATAGATGGCCATCGAAGGATATGAACTAAGAACCGAGTCTCCATTAAGCTTGCTGTTAAAATTAGATGAAGGACATTGAAGTGACACTCGAAGACTGGCCCTGGGCCATGGGGAAATCTCTCGTGACACAAGGCTTTTGGACTACGGCCCCGTATGCCGGGTAAAAGGCATTACCGCCTGCCTCTAGGAGTATAATGGGAGGATAGAGCCTTAGGTTGTGGGGTAGCACACAACCCTTCCTCAATATTGTCCGCTCTCATCCGGTCCCTAAAGATGATAAGAATTTTCCACAGTTTTATGACTTTTCTGAAGACAAGTTAATAAGAATAAGAACAAAGATTCCTGAATTTAAGAACAAATGATATGGTGATTTTCGTATGCCAAGTTTATGTTACTTTGACCCGATGATATGTATGTTAATGTTTTCTGCATGTGGGTACCTTGCTCGGCTTTGTAGCTCAATCTTGCTATTTTTCAGATGATGATAAGCTTATGGAGAATGAAATTGAATAGAGTCATATGGTGTAGTTAGACGACATAGCTGGCCGGAGCTGATCAGCAAAGGAGTGAAGGAATTGATGTATTTTCTTTTGATGTTTTGGGAAAGACTTGTAAAACATTTTTGCTGTAAAAGAGTTAATGAATTTTGGTATATTTTCATAATTACTATATGAGAAAAATGAAGTTGACTTTCCTAGTAGCATCTCATTTCATGGCCTTCATGTCCGACCAACCTTAATGTTGGCCGGTCAGGTATGGGGTTAAACTTTGATGGTCAACTCAAGGAGTTTAGCCTTAAGCGATCCTCTGTACGCAATGTAAAGTATATATAAAAAAAAGAAAAAATTTTATGTCCACCTAGTTAGTATTTATACCACATATGTCGTAAAGGTTTGACTTGACGCCGGCCACATGCGGTGGAATGTGGCCGACCTGTCACACCACCCGAGCAAAAATAACAGAACTAAGCTCTCAAAGACCACCCAGTTCACGCTCAAGCAAGGCCGACGATTTGTACTGGGCGCCTACTCGGCGCTCCATCGAGCGTTGATCGAGCACCGGTCACGGGCCCAGTCACATGACTCCTTTCTCTTGTGTTTTAAATGGGGATGATTAGGGATTTTGGTTCATTTCTCAGCAGCCACGACACAGTAGCGAAGGACGAGAAAGGGAAGGAGAGAGAGGAGAAAGAAAAGAGAAAAATCTACCGTTCAGTCCCAATCTGAGTCACGGTAACTGTAAATCAAGCTCAGGCAAGTATACCTCGAACGTTATTTTCTATTATTACTGCTTTTCTGTACCTCAAAAGTAGTATTTATGCTTTAAATACATAGTTCTGTATGTTTATTGTAAATAAAACATATTTCTGTAAATTAATCGGACAGATTTCTTGTTTACATTTATATACTGCATTATCTGGCTTTGATTTTGTAAAAATACATGTGTTTGGTATCCGTTTATCATTCGATAATTTTGATCAAACCCTAGGTATGAAATTAATACTATTTTAATGATTTTTACCCATAATTTCTATTACATAAAAGTTAATCTGTACTAAAATAAAGCTTCTGATGTAAATTATTTCTAAAAATTTCACACTGACTTATACTGATAAATTACCATGTACTTCTGAAGTAAAAAACTAAAGGATTTGTAGACCATTACTGTATATTCTGAACCAATTTTGAAGGGTTTCTAACTATCTCTATATATTCTGAAATAAATCTAATGGGTTATAAACTATTTCTGAATGTTTTGAAGTTAAATGAAGAGTAATTGTGAAACTCTAACTGACTTCTAAAACTTAAAAGGGATTTTTTGTTATAAAATAAGAAGGAAAAATATTTCTGATACCGTTATTAAGGACCTAAGACTGATATACAGTCAAGTTAGATTTTCTGACATGCCTTAGAATGTTACAGTGGTAATCGAGGATAACTCTGTCCATAAAATTATACGTAATCCGTGCTTCCTCGGGGCATCACAGTCAGGAGGAAAGATTCTAGACCTGGCCTACCTTCAGGAGGCACACCTATACAGATCCCACGGGAAAGAATCTCCTATTCATGTTTCTGGCCTTTGATTGTGTGGAGTGAACACAATCTATCCTTATTATTCACCCCCTCTATTAGTAGGGTTTACTGGTGGGGTCCTATATTGATAAAAAGAAAATTTCTATAAACTATAGAATCAAGATCGGTTTCCGCTTTCTGGATTCTGTTTTACCGGTTTATTGTAAACGAGGCTTGGCTACGTTTATTCTGATTTTTGAAGCTTGATTATTCTGTTTCCGACAGTTTTGTAATCTTCTGCATTATGTTTCTGCTATAATTTCTATGAATCACTTCCTTATAGCATTTATATTTTAACATGCATCTATATCAATTTTACTGTATTTTGTTCAGCATAAAGGTTTTACTGCATGCCTGTATGTACCTTGCTAGGCCTCGACTCACTGCTTACTTTTTTCCCCTTCCAGATGAGGCTGTAGAGATAGTACCGGATGAGAAGGAGTAATCTAGAGTCTACCTTGAAGATTTTGGAGATCTGGAGCATTTTGAAGTAATCTTGGAAGAACAGTCGGATATAAAGACTTGACTTGATATGTGATTTTGTATATGAATTTTATGCTTATGGGCATCTATGTATATATTGGTTTTGTATAGAAATGCATATGATGAAAAGAAAAATATGCTTCCGCAGGTATATAGTTCTGCTTCCGCTATATGTTTTCTATACAGGTCCTAGATGACATCTCACTCATGAACTGTTATTATAGTAGATAGGATTGTGATAAATGCCATGGATGGCAACTATGGTCCTGTGAACGCGTGTTGTAGGAATGTCGCAGTATAATTAGATAGTTATGTCCATGTACTAGTTTGCTATGCAGGTTTTGTATAGGTTTACATTTCTATTCGGCCCAGTTTTAGGAAAAACTCTGCCCATTTTTCTCCTAGAATCTTAAGTGTAATATTGGGCTTCTGTTCCTATTACGAATGACAGAATTATTAGTAGAAAAAAATAAAACGCGTTCCATCACAATTGGTATTAGAGAGATAATATGCCTTAGGAATTGATCGATCAAAAAGTGGAAGCATAGGCCTGAATTTCTTTGGAAATAGGTCGGAGTAGCTAAGGCAATTAGGACTTTTAGGAAATTAGTCATTGGGCTAGATTTGAATTTCATTAAGTTATTGAATATCTCGCCCTTTAACTGATTTCTTGAGGCTATAATGTTGTGTTTCTTGGATTATAGGATGGCTAGTAGAAAGAGTTAAAAAAATAATCGTGATGGTGCTAGTATTCCCTACGATAGGGACACTGCTTATATTGATCTGTTGGAGAGAATAACTAATGTAGTGAAATCTGTCAAACAAAAGCACATGGCTACGGTCTCTGCACCCAAGCCGGCTCTGGCACTTCTTGCTCTTACGACTTATGACAGATTTATAGTGGAGTGAGCACCGAGATTCTTAGGAAAGCCTAATCCGGTAGAAGATGATGTGTGATTAAAAAGGATGAAGAAGATATTCACTATGATTGGGTGTACCGATCGGGAGGTCACCTTCGTTGTGTATAAACTGGAGGGCAAAATTGATAGCTAGTGGAGCATGAAGAGGAGGGCATTGGGAGTGCCTGATAATGCCATTACTTGGGAGATGTTTGAGGATGTGTTTATGGAAAAATACTTTCCATCCAACCTCCAATACCAGATGGAGTAGGAGTTTATGAGGCTGAGGCAAGAAAATATGACGGTGAAGGAGTACGATGCTAGATTTACTGAGTTATCCCAATTTTTGTCCTTCTACATGGAGGATGAGTTGAGAAAGGCGAAGAAGTTCCAACAATGGCTGCGGGGTGACATTAGGAAGTCACTGTCAATCCTGAAACTTCAAACCTACGTTGAAATTTTGGATAGGGCAACAATCTATGAGAAAGAAGCAGAGACGGAGAGATTTTATGTAAAGAGAATTGCTAACTGGGCGGGATTTAGTGCTGGATCTAATGTGGGATCTTCTGGACCATCCAAGAGGACTAGGACAGCTGACAAGGGGAAGAGCATCATTTCGGCTCAGTCAGTGACTGGTTCTAGAGTATTGGCCGTAGATTGTGTGACGGATCGACCACATTCCACCGCATGCGACTGCCCATCGATCTAACCCGATCATATGCTCTGGTTAAAAAGGTGGACTTAAAATTTTTCTTTTCTTTTATATATACTTTTCATCGCGTGCACAGGATCGCATAAGACCCAACTTCGTGAGTTGGCGGCCAGGGGATCGTGGTTTCTCTCTTGACCGACCAAGACGAGGTCAGTCGGACAGGAAGGTCCCGACAAACTGAGATGCCACTAGGAATCACAAATTTCTCAACCCACAACATCTTACGGAAGCATACTAATATTCATTAATCTTTCACAACTTTCACAGTGGAAGTGTCCTACAAAATGTTTCCCAAAATAATCAAAAGAGGGTACATCAATTTTCCTCGTGCACTGCTACTTAATCTTGGTCAACTATTCTGCTTAGCTAGTCCATCGAACCTCAATCTTTTTTGTCCGGCATAAACTCATCATTATCATCTGAAAAATAGAAGGGATGATCTAGAGAGCCTAGCAAAGTACTCATACATAAATCATGCATAGTCATGAATAATAAACAGACAGAACACAATAGACGCTTATATGCATGCAGTTTCATAAAACATGGCTGAAGTTAATGCAAACAGATTCTGAAATCATGCAATTAGATTTCCAAAAACATGCTCTTATTTCTAAATTCATTTCCATCAAAAACCAGCTACATTTAAGGTCTACTGCTGACGACCATCATACGGCTACATTTAAGGCCTGTAGCTACTCGGCTCTCTAAATCATATAACGCTACAGTTAAGATCCGTAGTTATGACCAAATTAAACGACTACATTTGAGGTCTGCAGCTACTCGACCCTCTGAATCATATAACACTATATTTAAGGTCCGTAGTCATGACCAAATCAAACGGCTACATTTAAGGTCTGCAACTACTCGGCCATTATATCTCAATAATGGCTACATTTAAGGCCTGCAGCTACTCAACTATCAAACACTTAGTTCTGCAAATCATGCTTTTCGAAAAATCAAAGTCAAATATGCAATTTACCGGACACCATAAGGTCTTTCTCTTAATGTCTTAAAACAGGGGGAGTCATTTTCATTAAACTGCCGGAGGTCCTTTAATAAAAGCCAGAGATCTTTTTATCAAAAGGCCGGTGGTCATTTTATCAAAAGTCGGAGGTCATTCTACACATGCAATAATTGGACTCTTTAAAACATGATCATGGCCAAACTTCATATATTTAAGTAAAATATCCAAATAATAGATGATCAAAGCAAATTACCATAACATACTTCACGTAAAAACTGATAATATTCCTTCAACATAAATTCATCAAAGTCAGGTATACTTGCATTTTAAACATGAGCTTTAAAAACAGGGAGTGCACTTGCCTGGATTGGATCTATGAACCCCCTACTTGGTTCTGGCTCGAAGCGCCTTCACCCGATCGATTGCCCAGCTTCCTATCCTAATTTCCAGGGCCATTACTTATAGACGTTGGGGTTGGTGGTAGTAGGTGGGGCAGGTTAATTGCTTGTACTTCTTTGCTTGCTCCCCTTGTCTTTCTAGAAGTTCAGCGTGGTGGTTAGGAGTAGGTTACCTATTTAGGCATGGTCGCCCTGACCCTAGTCATAATTAGTTATCATGTCAATCAGGCGGTTAACTCTTCTTTAGTTTTCCTTTTTCTATCACATATCTCCTCCGTTCAGCATCTCTTGCATTGTCTCCGAAAAATTTTTCAACGACCTCCGGAAAACTCCTCAGTTTTCTTCCAGAAATAGTCTCCAGAAATTGTTCGTCTCCTCCAGAAGCCTCCTTAGTGGCCTCCGGAAGCACTCATCCATCGTTTCTACATATAGTTTATCGTCTTTGGAAGCCTCCTCCCTGGCCTCTAGAAATGGTCGTCGGAAATGGTCTTCGGAGGAATGGTCCCAAATTCTCTTCGAAAATCATCTCCCAGTTCTCTTCAAAAATCATCGTCTAAGGTCTCTAGAATTATAGTCTCCAGAAACAAGGCCTCTGGAATCATGGTCTCCTGAAGTCTTCTCAATGGCCTCCGGAAATTGTCTCCAGAAAACTTCTTCAATTTTCCTCGAAAATCTTCTCTGGAAATCTCCTTGATGGTTTCCCAAAATCTCTCCCTTTACCGTCTTCGGAGGTTAAAATGTCCAAAAACTTTAGCCTTTAATATTATCGTCTCCAGAGATCAAGGTCTCCGGAAACTCTAGCCCTCGAGTTCAATGTTCTCCGGAGATCAAGGTCTTTGGGAATTCTGCCTTCCAACGTCTTTGGAGATCAAGGTCTCCGAAACTTTAGTCAACATCTCCGGAGATCAAGGTCTCCAGAACTTCAGTCTCCAAATGTCTCTGGAGTTCACTATTCCCTCTTATCTTCCAGAGATCAAGGTCTCTAAAAATCATTATTCCTTCTTATCTTCTAAAGATCAAGGTCTCCAAAAATTACTGTTCAGGATCTCCGAAAGCTCGCGCCTACTGAAAATTGGTTAATACTGCGTCGATCGTCTGGTTGGGATTATAAAAACAGCCGGCCATTGAATCATAAGCCGCCAGCCATGACTTCCTCTCAACATTTCCTAAAACCGGTTAACCCTTAACCTCATTTTGACGCTGGTCAACATTTCACCCTCAATTTTCTTGTCAACAATCACACAATTTCGGTCAACTTAACTACCTCGACTTGCCTTCTATTCTTATAATTGCTCCTTCATTATTTCCGGTCAACTGATGTTGATCGGATAAGTACCCTTCACATTTCCGATCAACTAGTGTTGACCGGATAAAATTTCTTTTACTCCAACATTATATTAATTTAATGACTGGGACTTTCTATGATTTAGAATCTGGGCCATTATAGATTGTACCTTCTGTGGGAGGAGACATCCGGGGTAAGCATGTTGTAAGCCATCGGGAGTGTGTTTTAGATGTGGACAGTAGGGCCACCAAATCAAAAACTGTCCATTACCTCCGAGGCTATAAAAAAAGAAGCCTACTGTCCCGGCAAAGGCCTTCACAGTGACTGTTCAGGACTTGAAGGCATCTCCGAATGTCGTGAAAGGTATTCTTTTTATTTGTAGAGTTTCTGCATCTATATTGTTTGACTCGGGATCTGCACACTCTTTTATTTCTCCATGGTTTGTATGCTGCTTTGTATCTACCTTGTGTATTTTGGATTCTAAATTGTGTATGTGTACTCCCACTGGATCCCTTGTGATTGCTGATATTGTGTATCCTGGATGTGTAGTTGAGGTGAATGAGAAATATTTGGTTGTGGATTTAGTGTTGTCGAACATAGGTGATTTTGATATGATTTTAGGGATGAACTGGTTGGCCAAATACTATGCCAGTATTGACTATTTTTTAAAGAAAGTTTGCTTTAATATTCTTGGGATGGAACCCTTTTTCTTTCAAGGCATTAAGAAGAAGGAGGTGCCCATATTAATCTCTACTTTATACGCTAAGCATTTGATAAAAAGTGGATGTAAAGCTTACTTGACATATGCCTGCACTTCTAGGAGTCATAGTGTGCCGGCTAAGGACATCCTAGTTGTCCGTAATTTTGAGGATGTATTTCTAGAGGAGTTACCTGGATTACCTCCACACCAGGAGATTGAGTTTGAAATTACTATTGTTCCTGGTGTTAGTCTAATTTCTAAGGTCCCTTATTGTATAGCTCTGACTGAATTGAAGGAGTTAGAGTTACAATTACAGGAACTGTTAGACAATTATTTTATCAGACTGAGTGTATCTCCTTAAAGTGCACCGGTATTGTTTGTGAGTTAGAAAGATGGGTCCTTGCGGCTATGTGTTGATCATCACAAATTGAATAAAATCACGATTAAAAATAAGTATCCTCTGCCCGTATTGATAATTTATTTGATCAATTGCAAGGATCTCGGGTGTTCTCGAAGATTGATTTGAGGTCCGATTATTATTAGTTGAGAATTAAGCCAGAGGATGTGGCTAAGACTGCTTTTCGGACACGTTATGGCCATTATAAGTTTCTTGTTATGTCTTTTGGCCTTATGAATGCTCCAGCTGCTTTTATAGATCTAATGAATAGGATGTTCAGGCCGTACTTGGATAAGTTTGTGGTGATATTTATTGATGATATCCTGATTTATTTAAAGGATTATGAGGAACACGAGACTCATTCGAGGATAGTACTTCAAGTGCTCCACAAGGAAAAAGTACATGCTAAGTTGAGTAAATGTGAATTCTTGCTAGAGAATGTTATATTTCTGGGGTATGTAATTTCTGATGGTAGTATTTCTTTTGATCCAAGAAAGGTAGAAGCTGTTACAAATTTGAGCAGGCTGGCTTCTGTGATTGTGGTTAGGAGCTTTTAGGGCATGGCGGGTTATTACAGGCATTTTGTAAAAAATTTTTCATAGATTGTTATGCCTCTGACTCAATTGTTAAACAAAGAGGCTAAGTTTGAATGGATTGAGGAGTATAATCTGAGTTTTCAGGAGTTAAAGGATTGCTTAACTATCGCTCCAGTATTGGTTATTCTAGAGGGTTCAGGAGGCTTTGAGGTGTATTGTGATGCCTCTAATGTGGGCTTAGGATGTGTATTGATACAGCATGGTAAAGTTGTAGCTTATGGATATAGGCAATTGAAAGTGTATAAGAAGAATTACCCTACCCATGACCTGGAGTTTGCTACTACTGTTTTTGCCTTAATAATTTAGAGACATTATTTATATAGCAAAAAGTTCCTTGAGTATTCTGATCATAAAGCTTTGAAGTACTTATTTTTACAAAAGGAACTCAATATGAGGTAGAGGAAATGACTTGATTTCTTAAAGGATAATAACTGTGAAATATAGTTTAAGTTAGGAAAAGCCAACTTGGTTGCGGATGCATTAAGTCGCTGATCAACGTATGTGGCTATGTTGCAAATCAAACATATGGAAATATTGGATTATCTGAAGCAGTGTGGTATCCAACGTTATACTAAGGGTGATAGGATGCTCCTGTCTTATCTTCAAATCCAACCGGAGATAGTTAATGAGGTAAAGGAGAAGCAAGTAAATGATCCGTTCCTTGTGGATATTGTAAGTGATCTGAACAGATATTCTTGAGCTAATTTTAATGTCAAGACTGATGGGGTATTGAGGTTTAGAGATCGATTTTGTATACCGGATGATAGAGAACTGAATGAGAAGATCTTGAAGGAGGCTCAGTGGTCTCGATATTGTGACGACCTGACTTTTAATACCAACAAAAGCCGACGTCAATCCCAAAGTTCTTTCAAATAAAAGATAAAAAAGGTGAACATAAAAATTTTTCTTTCCCTCATTCAAACCTGAGATGCATTCTAAAGAATTATAATTTCATAAATTCAAAAGTATCATGGAACATATTAACATTCATAAGCAGCGGAATAAACTTTACAAGTATCCTCAAAAACAAAATAAACAAGCTCCCAAAAATTCTGCTCCAGCAAGCTTAAACTTTCAGCTACACCATAGGACTCTACTCAACTTCGTCCTCCACAAGCTTGTCATCTGGAAAAATTGCAAGAGTGAGCTTACAAAGCCCAGCAGGATACTCACATGCAGAAAACACAAGCATACATATAATCAGAACATAGGTCATAATATAGCATAAAAATCATCATATCATTTCTTCTTTAGTTCATGTTCTTTCATCTTGTCTTTATCAAAATCATTCGGAATTCATATCATCTTTAGGGACCGGACGGGAGCGGACAACATCGAGGACGGGTTGTGTGCTACCCCACAACCTAAACCCGTATCCCCTCATTATGCTCCCCGGGGCGGGAGGTAATGCCTTTAACCCGACATACGAGGCCATAGTCCATAGTCCTTGTGCCACCAAAAAGTCCCCTCCACTGGCCCAAGAGGCATCCTCGAGTGTCACTCCAATATCCTTCATCCATCTTTAATAACAAGTTTAATGAAAACTCGGTTCTTGGTTCGTGTTCTTTATTGGCCATATCATCATAGTTCAAAAGTCGGAAGAGTTCT
>JAODPA010108137.1:0-20009 GCA_025585075.1 Nepenthes mirabilis
CAGTATATCCAAAAAATATTAAGACACATTCAGAATGTATTTAAAATATGTTAGACAAAAAAAGAAAAGAACGTGCATGTTGGAATGCGTTTGATATATATTTTGACGTGTCTAAGGTATGTAGACGTATGATACGTGTGTTGAATGCTGATACTCTACCTCCGTAAAAGTATCCGTGACTCCTAGGTTTGAAGAATTAGCACAGTCCAGACATCATTGTTGCAACACCTGGTCGGCTAGTGCACCATTTGTCTGAGGTCAGGACGGTGAAATGCGGTGTTTGATGAAGCCGATTGTTTATTTGGTTGGGTTCTGCGTAGCAGCTGCATAAAATTCGCACCCCGCTGAGTGAGAACCGCCAGACTTGCTTTGTACAGCAACCTTACCAAATGGCCTGACCGAATTTGCAGGAGCAGGTCTTCGGGACCCTCAGCTTGTTTGGCTGGATTAAGAGACTAAGATTAGCCCTGACTTGAAGCTTGCCCTTTTCACCATGAGGCAGGTAGGGAAATGCGCAGCATTTTTGTATCTGACACGAGAACACATCAGTTCAGATCAGCAAACCCTTATTTTTGCTTCCACCAGGCATCATGTTGAGTTCCTCAATACTTTGTTCGGGGAGGTGGGTATTGAACCCTCTGTATGCTATGGTCATATGGACCAAGATGCCCGTAAGATCCACATATCAAAGTTCAAATCAAGAAAAACTATGTTGCTAATTGTTATCGATGTTGCAGCTGGAGGCATTGACATACCTTTGCTTGACAATGTAATAAGCTGGGATTGTCCTCCAAAACCTAAATTTTTTGTACGTCGAGTAGAGCAAGCTGCAAGGGCAGGTTGGACTGTATTCATATTCTTTTATGACTTATGAGGATATGTCTTATCTTTTGGATCTTCATCTCTTTCTCCCAAAGCCCTTTAGGGTAGCTCCTGCTGAGGAGGTTCTACAAGATATGGATGGCATGAAGGCCAGAATTGATGAAGCAATTTTAAATGGAGAAACAGTATGTGGAAAACGGTTTTAGTTATTGTTTCAGATAGTGTTCGGGAAATAACTGATTCTTCTATAGAGCTAAATGCTCAACACTCTACAGAAGACCTGTGCATTTTGCTTGTATACAAAGTAAAAACCCTTACCATCAAAGGAATCCATCAGGAGTAAAAGATCAACCCTGCGAAGGGTGGCATCCTATATTCAAAGGTGTACTAGGAGGCAACGAGTTAACAATGCTATCTTTGTCCGTACGCTTGAGATATTTCAGGTGATTAACTTGTTCCCCTCTAATTATAGCATACCCTTGATCTTTCCTTATGTTGTTGTTTTCCCTTTGGAAATTGGAATTTCGTCGGTGCTAATGTCTGACCTTTGAGTGGTTGATGTGTACTAGACCTAAGCAAACCATTTTATAGGCTGAAGGTGAAGCTGCAAAATCAAAGCATTTGCAAGTAATTTTTCAATCATTCAGTAAAGTTTTTTTTTTTCTCCCCGGTATTTGATACTGATTCACTTGGCCTGGTTTAAACACTATCCTTATTTGGCTAGGATTTTCTTTTGTCATTTCAGAAAATTTGTTGATTGTTACTGTTGATTTAGACTTTTACAACCATTCAGCCTTTCCTTTTCATGGGTGGATTTTTCTTTTTCTTTTTTTTTTCTCTTGATTAGTAAAGGCAGAAATTTATTTCATCCAGTCAACTAGTGGTTTTGCTCTTGCACAGTTCATACGACCTCACATAAAAATGCTACTAAATTTAGACTAGATAAAAAATTCCATCCAAGCTGAATGCTTAAAGAAGCAAGTGAAACCACATTAGGTTTGCTTCATAACTCTTAGTGGGATTCCCTAAAAATTCTTTTTAGGATAGCCCTTATTTTGCAACTTACCATTTAAAGGTGTGAATCTTAGCTAGAGATGATGATTTATTTCCTTTCTCAATATATAGTTGTTGGAATGAAAAGGAAATATGGGTTTCTGAAAAGTTAGTGTTTTTATGATGTCCCATAATTTATCTTCTTTTCTCTGGATAAAACTCTGCTCACCCATCTCTTAAAAAAATGATGATCTTTATATTTATGTGGTGGTGGCATCCTTAGCTGCACCATCAGGATTTTCAGGCCATTGATTTCTATGTGCTATTTGAGATTATTAACTATATTTTCTGTATCATCATTTGACTTTTGCATGCATCTAAAATATCAACATGTTTTCATTTACCATTTTTGTCTGCTAGCATAGTCTACACTTTCTTTTGATAGTTTAGGCTTGTTAAATGAACGAAGGAACTTGATAAGGACTTAGGTCTGCTAACCTAGGTTCTCACCTAGGTTTGGCTCATTAATGAGGACTTAAAAGGCCCTGCTTTGTATGAAAATTGGCCAAGTCCAAGCTTAATATTAGACTCTTTATGTTAACGAATTGGCCATGTGCAAGTTGCTAATTAGTATATTTATCAAAATAAAACAAGATGCTCGATTAGACTTTACTCTCAAAGAATTGTGGTTCCCCAAGGATTCAATTTCATAACAAAGTAGTATGTCAGAACTCTTTAAGGACGCAGAGTGGAATTTTTTTCATTGCTTTGTACGAGTTCACTAGAAGGGAGAATAGCAGGAATGACTTCTTGCAATGGAACATTACTCACAGCATGATTCATAGGCTGTGTTCATATTTACCACTGGCTATATGGAACTCGCTTGACGACCTGACCATGTGTTGTTGCTCTATTCTTGTCAACGTGTGTCTTGAGTAGATAGATGTTACAGAGGCCTGACCTCGACACCGAGATTTCTACATTTTTCTTTCAAATCAAAATAAAGGTTGAAGAGAGAACCTAATTGACTTCTGATGGTCAATTAGGAGCTCCTTCCATTTGACTCAAGCTTTTTCGTGTTTTTGTGGAAACTGAATGTGTCATGCAAAAAAGAAAGTTTGGTGCTGGTGCAAAGCTAAGAGAAATTTTTACGAGGCACTATAAGTGTAGAAACTATAATAATTCGAGAGGTATTAATGTGCTAAGGAGGCAATGAAGGCACGAGTGAGCTGATGTCTGACAAAAGACATGTATCAAGAGAAGTGTATCAAGGATGGTGAAGAGTGGGAACTTGTTGCTGGTAAGGACATCGTAGAGATGGAGGAGATGCTTCTGCAATCTTCTTAATGGAAGCCAGGAGACATCCATAATGCTAGGGGAGCTTCTTGATTCCAAGACAAACCTAAATCCTTTTTTTTTGTGGCATATTTAAAAAGAGAAGATTAAACCTAAATTATCCGGTGAATTAGATTGTTTAACAAAATCCTAAATAACAAGAAAATGCTATAGGAATGAGGGAAGAGCACTTTGGTACCCATTGATAAAAACAAAAGTTATATACAAAGTTGTGCTAACTATAAATGTATTTAGTTGTCATATGATGAATCTATGGAAAATGTTGATCAAAGAGAGTTTAAGATGAGACACTGTTGGGCCCCAATATAAGGGCCCATAAAAGCGCGGCCTAAGAAAGAGGCCCAAAGATCAAATCCACAGAGGCCCAAGAAGTCCTCTCCGCTCACCAGGAAGCTCGAGGACAACACTAGCGACACCCAAGTGCACAGGCATGGAAAAAATCGAGAACTCTGGAAACCCTGCTGAGTCTTAGAATCGCCCAAGAAGTCAAGAAGAGGCTCCCGGACTTCCCCAGAAGACCCTCCAAGAGTTACTCCCTCTCACGAGTCCACGAACTCACGAGGAACATCACACCTGGACGAGGACTGCCTATTCACGACCGGGAATGCCAACTAAGCAATTTCACCGATTCCCAAGGAAACCTGCAACTACTGCTAGTCGCTATCTTAACAGTGCACACTTGGTTAAATCAAGACTGTCACTCAGACCCTGCACTCGCAGGCCTACCAGCGGCGCTAGCCGCGTGCCACTCTGCCTACATCAGCAGCAATAAATGCAGCCAGCAGGCCCAGCCATTCGATGGCCGCCACGTGCCTCCTCCCCAACGACTCATTCTCCTCTATAAATACCCAGCAAAGCTCCTATTAAAAGGACCGGACTCTCTTTCCCCGAGATTAGCTCCACGAAGAAGGCAAAAAGGCCCACTTCCTTTCGGTCCTAAAACTCTCTCCTTCCTGTAAAACGGAACAAGAAGAGTGATAAAGACTCCCAGCGAGCATAGCCTTCTAAGAAAAAACACGAAACGAAAGACAAGGAAGGGATTAACTCTCACAATTGTAATTTGTAAAGACTTCAACCCAAATAGTGAAGCACTTTTAAGATCCTGAGCCTCGTGGTTTTTCCTCCTCATTAAAGAGGAGGCTTTCCACGTAAAAGACCCGGTCTCAATCTTCCTCTCGCATCCAACACCTCAAACACTTGTATTGCCTGGAAACCACGGAGCCGACTGGACCTCACCAACCTCTGCATCTCTCGGACCCCGTGGATCCAGAACGCAACAGGCACGAACATGTTTGAGAACCAATTTGTATTCATGCTAGGTAGGTCTACTATTGGAGTTATCTGTTTGATAAAGCGTTTGATGGAACAATTTAATGAAAAAGGAAATACCATTTTGTTGTATTTGTTGATTTAGATGAAACTTATGGTACCTTTGATAGAGAAGTGTTATGGAGAATTTTGGAGAAGAAAGGAGTTCCATGGCATACATCCAAGTTATAAATGACTTATAATGCAATAATGACTTGTCTGGGGACACACACAAGCGAGATTGAGTTTTTTCCTATTATGATTAGCTCATACCAAAGCTCGGCTTTGAGCAAATATTAATTTGTCTTAGCATGAACTTATGTGAACATTTAAGATGTGTAACATACTATTTGCTTTTCATGGATGCCAATTTTTGTGGATGAAATAAGAAGAGAATTAATGCTTAGTTGGAAGTTTGGTCGAAGACTTTGGAAGAGAAATGTTTTCGAATTAGTTGAATGAAGATTGAATAAATGGAATACAAGTTTAATAACAACAATGAGGTAAATTACGAGAAGGTGTGCATATGGGTAGAAAGCCCCCCAAAGGGGGGGTTGTTTTAAATATTTGGCCAGTGGTTTAGAAAGATATGGAAATCAATGGGGATATTACTCAAGAGATTAATAAAGGTTTTGTGAATTGGAGAAATGCAGCAATGATCTTGTGTGATTGAAGAATATTGCTCAAACCTATAGCAACACTATAAGGTGGCAACTATGCTTTCTGAAGGGAGGTTTGGGTGATTATGTAACAGATTTTTTAAAAAATGGTTGTCGAAGAGATAAAGATGTTGAGATGGATGTTTGATCATACAAAAACAGGTGGAATATGTAATGATATTTATGGGAGAAGGTCATTGTGACACCAGTAGAAGACGAAATATGAGAGACATGTTGAAAGTGGTTTGGTCTTGTGAAATGAAGTTTGTTTGGGGAACTTAGATGAGGCTTTTTCTAGAAGAGGCTGAGGAAGACCCAAAATGAGTTTAAAGGAAACCATCATTTATGATCTTCAAATTTAGAGCTTGCAAAGGATAGAACATAAAATGGAGTTGAATAGAGGTGAAGATTTAAGCTCTATTTCATACTAGGGCCTGTCCACCAAGGAGGCTTTTGGTCCCCAAAAGCTGGGTTAGCCAGGTGTGGAAACTACTCTTTCACTGAGTTTGCCCTTTAGAACAAATCTTTGACTATTCCTATTGCCCCTTTCTGGTCATCCTTGTTTTATGACCAAGTGAAAGATACTTGAAGATGACCGGAAATATATGCTCACAGAAAAATAATTCAGCTCTGGCACCAAATGATTTGGACTGATTATGTCAACTTTGAGGTGATCAAAACAAGCTCAGGCTGGGTCTAATATAAAAACTAAGCCTTGTTCTTTTTGGTAAGTAACAAAAAATATGCCATGTTCTTGGGCCGGGCCAGACAGATAAATCTGAGCTGAAACTGGTGGCCAGGAATACCCATGGAAAATACGTGATCGGGCTGGGCTTCTCGTTACGCCTGGGTCCTCTGTATTTTTGGCATACCAAAACTGACTTTTCCCCTTTCTGAAATATTCTGTATAATTTAAAACTTCTGGGGAAGAGTGCCTCAAATACTCTACAGTATCTCCATATCCACTGGAAGTTTCCAAGTGGATATGCTTTTATGCAGCTTATGTGCCATCTTATTGGCCGTCACAGATGGCGTATTATTTGTTACAGATGCAATGAGAAAATGTAGATAGGAAGGCGCTAATGACTGGAGGTGTAGATGAGAAAGGAGACATTGGTTTTTATATAAATAATAAGAAAATAACCCTTCATATATTTGTATGTAGTTGTGTACCTATATTCAGGCAGGGATGGAACTGGGCTAATTTTCAAGTTTGGCCAAGCTTGGAAAAATTTTATTTTGTGCCTGCAATTCACCCAAACCCACACACACACATATACCTTGTCCTGCCCAACCAAAATTTGGGCTGGGCTAGTCAGGGGATGGGTTATCCTCATTTTTCAGCTCTAAGTTTAAGGAGTTAAATCTAAAATGTGCAAACAGATTAAATAAACAAGAGAAAAACAAGACACGAGAGACCAGTTTTTCTGATTGTCGTGATACCCCAAAATAGGGAAACATCAATGGCCCAAATAAGCGAAAGTCTTTACTATGTGTTACAGGAAAGAGATCCATGAAAGATGAAAGGGTAGAAACTAGAAACTATTCACACTGATAGATGAGTTGTGCTCAGTTTACTTCTCTTTCTTCCTTCCCGAGAAGTTCTCAAAATTTTCCTTTCTGTGGAGTCTAAAATACAAGAGAAACAAAAAACAACCCAACACTCAATCCCCTCTCTGCAAAACAAGTTGGAAATCAAACTGTGGCTGCCATCTGGAAGTTACTGGCGATTATTCCTTGCAGCGCACCTACCCCAAAACTACCCACTGATATCTGCAATAGTAAGTTTAATTTAAGGAAAAACTAAAAATTTTAATTTGCCACTTCCCAAATCCCACCCGATAAATTAGGAGAGACAAAGCAGTGGGCTGCATCCTTATGTGTCCCATCTTTCGAATCTCTGTTTTATATCAATGGGACAAGGCCATAAGGGTGTCATGACTTCTTAGCTTGTCCTATGCAAGGATGACCGTTCTATGTAGATTTGCCACTCAAACTGTAAAATACAATTGACTTGAAGCTGGTGTATTTGATATTGAGGACATGCCATGGACAAGAGTAGCATGGAGGGCTTTAGGGCCAACAGCTAGGTTCAACTGCGAGCTACAATACCTGCCTAAACTGCCAATACCTGCCTAACCTGCCATTGTTATATGCCGGCTTAGGCTCAATCTAAGTCAAGCAGCAAATTTATGCCTTCTTCCCACCAGTTGCAAAGGAATGGTTTTGACTAACGCCTTGAACATAGAATAGGTGACAGAGAGGTGTAAAATCTTCTGACTTTGTGGGCTAGTTTGCATTTAAAGCTATTATTATCGAAGGCTTAGTTTGGGATTTGGTTTTGAAATCGGACCGTTTATTTGAACCGTCAGGAAATAATCGATAATGCACAATAAACCAATAACAATCACAAAAAATGGAGAACACACGATTTTACATGAAAAATTCTCTTTTAAATGAAAGAGAAAAACCACGGGACTATGCGTTTGAAATATATTTATTATACAATGTATTCGGTTATAAAATCCTAATAAATACAAGGCCACAAAACCTTATAATAAAATAGCCCAAGAAATAATGAGTATAAGATAAAAGATAAGAAATAAGACCGATAAAATGTCATTATCAATTTCAAGAATAATGTACCCAAGGTTGGTGGAGAGTGGAACACGATTCGAACTTAATCGGATACTCGAACCTTCAATTTTTCCCTTTTCTCTCTCTTTCTCTCCCTTTTCTTATAGTCCTAGCGCTCAAAGTCTCAAAAATTGTAAAAATGGTAACTCTAAAATCGAATCAGGCACATTTATATCAGAAATAGTGACTGTCGCGCGCACGTTGCGTGCGAGCCCACTGTAATCAGTAAACGAGCCCCCCTTGGGCGCATATCAGGCGTTGAGCAATTTGGAAATCCCACTCGTACGTCCCTCAGGTGGCCCCATTCTGGAATTGACGCACATGCGCACAACAGGCGGCTATCGTGTGCCATTCAGCATCCTCCCTAAATTAGTTCAATGTATGTGCGTACTTGTGCATGCCACTGAATGATACGTTAAATGGGTCTGGGACCCACACGGTAACTCAACAAACTTTTCTTCATAAGCTTGTGGGGGCCATCATCATCTCGATTATAGTTCGGCAAATTCAAGCTTTCTCTTTTGCATCACTTTGGTTATTATATCCAATCCATTCTCCTCGATCTTGACCTTATCAAGTGTTAACAACTTTGAGTTAATGACATTTATCACCCAATGACATTTCACATCAATATGTTTCGATCGGGAATGAAATAACGAGTTTTTACAAATGAGTATAGTGCTTTGATTATCACAAAGTAGCATATATTGCTTTTGCTTGAAATCGAGTTCCTAGATGAACTTCTTCATCCACAGCATTTCTTTACTTGCTTCCATCATATCAATGAATTCTACCTCGGTGATAGAGAGAGCAACGCAATTGAGTAACTTAGATTGTCACAAAGTAGCTCATCATGTAAACTTAACTAGATACCCGAGGTTGACTTTCGAGAGTCGACATCGCCTGCGATGTCTGTATCGGTGTACCCAACCAGAAGCGATTTGTCACATTCGAAATATAAGCACATCTAGGAAGTTCCTTGGAGATACCTCAATATCACTTCATCGCGGACCAATGCTCCTTCCTGAGATTTAAAAGAAAATGGCTAACCATTCCAATCGCATGAGCAATATTTGGTTTTGTGCATACTATTGTATACATCAAACTGTCCAATGCCGAAGAATAAGGGATGATTCTTATGCTTGCCTTTTCGTCATCTGTAAAGGGATATTGCTGGTTGCTCAACATGAAGTGATTGGCCAACAGAGTGCTTACCATATTGGATTTCTCCATATTAAAACGTTAAAATACCTTCTCAACATAGCTTTCTTAAGACATCCATAATTTTTTGCTTTTCGGTCGTGAATTATTCTTATGCTAAGAATTTGCTTTGTCAGTTCCAAATCTTTCATAGTGATCCAAAAACTTTTGAACAAAGACACAATAGTCTAAAATAGTTTTTCAATATCCTTGTCCTACCATGATAGAGTCAAACTTATTGTACCACTGTCTTGGGATTTGCTTTTGCCCGTGGAGACTTTTCTTTAGATGACATATAAGGCACTCCTTCCTCTCAACTCGGAATCCCTCTGCTTACTCAATGAAGATTTCCTCCTCAAGGTCACCATGGATAAACGCCGTCTGTACGTCCAATTTTTTAATTTCCAGATTAAGAACCGCGGCCAATTTGAAAACCACCATGATTGAAGACATTTTCACAATAGGGGCAAAAATCTCTTCAGAATCAATGCCCTTTCATTGATTGAACCCTGTCACAACTAATCTCATTTTGTACCTTAATTGTGGGCTATTCTCATCAGCTTTTATACAGAGACCCACTTATTCTCCAAGACTTGTTTGCCCTTAGGAAACTTGGTTAGTTCAAATGTGTGATTCTATTGCAACGATTTTATTTCCTCTTGTATAGCCTTCATCCACTCCGACTTAATTCTCTATTGCTTCAGTATTGCTTTTCGGTTCTCCGTCATCAGTAAGCAACACATACTCATCAATTGATAGATGAGAGGAGAGCCTTCAATTTTACTTGGATCGTCAGAGTGGAATGGTCTCAGCAGGCCTAGAATCATTATGAAGAACTACGTCATCCTCATTTATATCGTCCACTCCATTGGGCATATTAGTCCCACGGTCTGCATCCCCTTCAGCATCATCTCAATCACCGTCCTCATTAGGAATAGGCACCAAAGTCAAGGATTAATGATTCATATTACATAGCTGGTCATTGTTATTGTTGGAAATGACTTTCTCCGTTTTGCCGATATCCTCAATCGTCTCATCCTCGATAAACACTACATCCCTTGACTGAACAAGCTTTTTTCTCTATAAGGTTATAAAACTGATAGCCCAACCCATCTTCCCCATAATCGAGAAAAATGCATTGTCTTGTCTTCGATTCCAACTTGGACCTTTCGCCCATCGGGATGTAAACAAAGCACTTGCACCCAAACATGCGCAAGAGGTAGTAGGATATCTTCTTTCTGGACCACACCTTTTTCGATACTTCTTCGTTTAGAGGGCCACCAGTTGATAGGTTGATCACGTGACCCATGGAATTCAAGACTTCCCCCCAAAATGAATTAGGGAGTTTCGCCTTTGAAAGCACGCTACGAACTCTCTCGGTCAATGTCCTATTTATCTTTTCAGCCACACCATTTAGTTGTGGTGCCTTCGGCAGAATCATCTGGTGTCGAATCCCGTGGATTTGACCATATACATCAAATTCTCCAGTGTATTCCTTGCCATTATTACTTTAGATGTACTTCAACTTATTTCCCGTTTATCTCTCCACCAGGACATAAAATTATTCGAAAATATTAAGGGTTTGATCCTTCGACTTTAGCAGATATACCCATAACTTTTTTGAATAATCATTAATGAACGTGATGAAATAGAGTGTTTCTCGGAGTGTTTTCACCATAAGAGGGCCACATGGATTAATGTAGACCAACTTAAGAAGATCTGGCTTACTCGTGGACAAATTTCCATGAAACAAAACTCCCATTGCTTTCTAGTCATACAATGAGGACAGGTCTTCAATTTGGCTTCCTTCACACCCTGAAGAAAGTTCTTCTTGGCTAAACAATTTAGCCCCTTTTCACTCATGTGGCTCAAGGATCAGTGCCACAGATATGAAAATTCCTCGCTTCTTACTACGTGTACATTTTCGGCCGAAATTAAAACTTGTAACACATATTAGTTGGAAACCTTCTGTTCCCGGATAACTACTAGAGATCCTTTAGTCAACTTCTATACCCTTTCACAAAAAGTATTATAGTACCCTTCACTATTTAGCTTTCCCACTAAAATAAGATTCTGCCGATTGTCTAGGATGTGTCGAACATCCCTCAATAGTAGTTTGGCTCCATTATTGCTAATTAGGCATACATCATCACAGTAGATAATCCGAAATGTGCCTTCGTTTCCCATCTTCAATACTCTAAAATCACCTGGAGTGTGAGACGTGAAGAATTCTCTTCTCTACATGACATGAAGTGAAGTGTCACTTTCCAGTTTCATGATCCTCCAGATTGATCACTTTATCTTCTTTACACACCAACAGAAGATTGAGTTTGTTAACAATTGAGGCTCTCTCTTTATCTCGGGTCTTCTCAGCCTTCTAGTTTCCTTCAACATTCTTCTGCTTCCACTTGTAATAATATTTCTTAATGTGTCTCTTTTTTTCGCAACGATGGCATTCGAGATTTTGATATCTTGACTGAGATTTGTTTCGACTCTTCTCGCCATGTTTTGGACCACATCCTGTATTTCTTCCTTGTAACTCTGAAACGAAGAATCCTGTGATCGTCGTCTTATCTTCTCATTCAGTATGGCTCCTTTTACTATCTCCAGGATCACCACGCCATTTGGAGCAGTGCTGGCGATGGTGATCCGTGTCACCTCTCAGGAATCTGACAAGGTGGTCAACAACTATAAGTCTAGCATCTCATTGTTAAATTTGATGCCCATGCCACTCAATTGGTCAATACATTCTTAAAATTCATTCAAATAGTCGGTTATAGATGTACCCTCGTATATCATTTGCATTAATTTCATTAAGTGATACAATTTATTGTTACCAGTTTTCGAGGCATGAAACGTCTCGAGCTTCTCTCACAACGTTTTTGTGTATGTCTTATTTCTAATGTGATTATATGCATTGTTGTTAACAAATTGTTGAATGTAGCCGCAAACTTGTTCATGTTTAAAAGTCCATTACTCATCACATTTTGACTTGGGCTTTTGAGTAACAAATACCGGAAGATGAATTATTTTAACAATGAATAAATCCTTTATCTTGCTCCTCTAAGTATTATAGTTTGAGCCATTTAAAAAAATCATTTTGTTTCCAACCTCCATTAGTTCAAATAAGTTTTAATACACGATAATATTAACTGTCTTTGATACCACTTGTTGGAAATCGGACAATTTATCTGAATTGTGAGGAAATAACCGATAATGTACAACAAACCAATAACAATCACAAACAATGGAGAATACATGATTTTATATGGAAAACCTTCTTTTAAATGAGAGTGAAAATTCATGGGATTATGCGTCTAAAATATATCCACTTTGTAATATGTTCGGTTATAAAACCCAATAAATACAAGGCCATAACACCTTATAATAAAATAGCCAAAGCAATAATGAGTACAAGACAAAAGAGAAAAAATAAGATTGGTAAAATGTCCCTATCAACTTTAAAAATAATGCACCTAAGGTTGGTGAATAGTGGAATACGATTTGGAACTCAATCGGGTGCTCGAACATTCCTCTTTTCCATTTTCTCTCTTTCTTTTCTTTTTTTTGACATGTTACCGCTCAAAGTCTCAAAAATTGTAAAAGTGGAAGCCCTAAAATTGTGTCAGGTACATTTATATTATGAATAGTGCCCGTCGGGTGCGCTTCACACATGAGCCCACTGTAATCAATGCATGAGCACCCCTCGGGTACTAAGCAATTTGGAAATTCCGCTTGTGCACTGCTCGCGCGCTTATTAGGCAGCTCCATTTTGGAATTGGCGCATATGTATACAATAGGTGCCTATTGCGCACCATTCTGCATGTTTCCTAAATTAGTTTAATGCACGTGCATCCTTGTGCGTGCCATCGAACGACACATCACATGGGTATATAACTTACACGGAAGTGACCCATAACCCAACAGTTGAGATTGCAAATAGACATGTTCCATTGTTATTGATGCCATGAGCAATTCAATTTTCTGCTTCATTTTCAATTTTTTTGATTAAATGAGATCTGCTGCCTTGGTGAGTAGGGGAAATTGTGCTTTCTTTCAAGCTCAAAGAATCTTTTGTTTCTACAAGTAGGAAACTGACCCTGAGATCACTTATTCAAAGAAAGAATAGAAAAAAGGTTTGTTCTGGGCATCTTCACCTCGTGTTCCATTTTCATCAGTTTACTCATTTATTTGCCAATCTTAAAACATTCATGAATCATTTGTGTGGACATGCCTGAATGCTTTTTCTCGTTCATGATGTTGAAAATGGTTCAAATATGTTCTTCATCTGCATTCTTTTGGTGATACTAAAAACAACTTTTATCAATTTAAGCAATAAGTTGGGACTGGAATGGTTTATGTTATGAAGTTTCTCTTCTGCAAACAGGAAAGAAAGGGGGATGCCATTAATATACATTGAGAATCAGTTGGCTGGGATAATGCTGACGTGCCTGGAGGAGATCAAATATAAAAGTATTACTATTTTTAAGGGTATATTGTGGCTTTTTCTGAGGAAGAAAGGAAGCTTTGTGGTCAGCAGTTGGCTGTATTCCCCAAGACTACTTGACAAAGCCAGTAAAGGAATGAAGTTAATCTAGCAGGCAATTCTTTAGTTTCAATAGCTGGTGCTTGCAAGGTCATAACCATAGTTTGATCTCAGCAGTTTCTTTTTATTGCCGTTGATATTTTTCTATCCATTTTACAAGACTTCAGAAGGTCATGCAAAAATTTAATTTTACTCAAGGCCTTATAGAGTCAAAGCTATACCTTTACATGTTTTCCAAGTTGAGTCCCTGTTAAATTAGGCTAGTTAAGCTTTTGTGGAATAATGAGATTGTTTATCTATATATGACTATGATATTTTCAGATTCCGCATGGAATAGTTGATGCAAATTTCAGCAGGCCTATCACTTTCTTGGCCATAAAGATTTCATGGTTGTTACGAGTGGATTTCCTAGGATTCTATCCTTGTATCTTTTTTATTCTTCTCTTCTTTTATTCAAATAAAAATCTGTTTCATTATTTGATCACATTTCTCCTTCTTCAATATTCAAATAAACCCTGCAAAGTTAATCTCTGGCCCAGAAAGATTGTGCTAAACCCTAAGAACTGTTAGAATTTTTGTGTTCATTCTTCTTCATTATCATGCATTAAATTTTTGTATCGAAGTGAGGTTTTTACATGCTGCCTTCACGATGTGCGCAATCCAACAGGTGTGGACATATGATGAACAAATTCCTAATGCACAAACTTGAAGAATATTGGGAATTTCAACAGTTTTTATGGGATATATGTGATAGACGCCTTTGACAATGTAATGTGTGTGTTCTTGATTATATTTCAAAATTCATGGATCTTACTCAAATATGGAACTATTGAAGATAAAAGGATGAAGATAGGTTGATTCATGAATCGATTAGAGCCTGAAATGCAACTAAGGATAGCTGGTGTTTGTCTTTATAACCTTCTAAAAATGTTGAGATGGATATTTGTGTGGAGCAAGTACTTGAGTTAATTAGACCGAGTGATCAGGTGCAGAAAGCAGCCAACTTTGGTTCTAATTGGTGGAAAACAATAAAAAAAGCTTGCTGGAAAATCTCACAAGCAAATCTGGCCAACAACATAAAAATCAAGAAATAAGCAGGTCAAAACTAGGAGCAATAGATGCTGGACAAGTTGATCAAAATAAAAAAACCTGCAACTGTAAGCTAAAGGAAATTCAGAAGGTTGGAGAGAAGAGGCAGCATGCATGGTTAACGCTGCATATGAGGAAGCTACTGGATATAAGATGTCACTCACTAGAAGCAAGTTTGCAAGTTGAAGTTAAGATTGAAGAAGTGGAATTTGATTTTGGTATCTACGACGTCAGTGATTTGGGTGATAATGAGAGTTGCTTTGAGAAGGGTGGGAAAATGAGGAGGTGATGCCAAATAAAGCACCCGATTACTCCAAACATTGTAGATTTTATTTTAATATTTTAGATGGCTAAGATTATGATAGCACAATAAAATGTATTGGGTTTATCTTATATATAATTCTAGCTATTTAGGTTGCTAGTATGAAATTCTCACTATTAGCCGTATAAGATGGACAGTAATACCTGCCCATTGGAGTTCTTGATGCCATAACTTGGTTTAGGAATGGGGTTGATGAATAAACACAAATATGTTCGGTTTTCCAAATTGCAATTAACAGTTTATGTTTCAAAACTTGTATGAATATTTTTTTTCATTTTTTTTTTAAAAATTTTGCACATGTCAAGCACGAGAGTGGCAAAAAGGTGAAAGCCTCAAAAACTGGGATTTACAAGAAGTGGAAAGATCAGAAGCACAAGAAATTCTCTTTCAGAGGAGCAGATAATTCATTAGTTTTGATTGTGGTCTCAACACTATGAAGGCAACCCGTATTGTAGCATAGGTATTAGTCACTCGTGCATATTTGTATGCATCAATTCTCGAGTCTCGACAAAAATCATATTGAGCAACCATAGCTTAATATTGAGCAGCACGGCGTCGTCCCATTTTGTGCTTACAACATCTCAAGTGTTTATTTGGCTTGAAACTCTAGCTTGACTCTCATCTCGGAAAGTTATCCCTGTAAGTGTGATAACAACATGTCTTGCATGTAACCAAGGGTTTAAACTTCCATCATAAACCTCATTCACACCACTAAGCCTATTTGTTCTTGTTGGATAGTGTCCACTCGGCATCAAGGCTCATTGAAGCTCTCAGTCGTCCTTGTAACATCCCTAAAGTCTCCCCCATCACAAAATAGCTCAATTAGGTGATAGTAGCGCTTTAACATACCACGACGCCCCCAAGGATGGTTAAAGCTTGAACACCATGCTTATTTCCTTTAGAGAATATTAGGTATTTATTGGATTTTCAAGAATGTACGTTAGATTAATGTAACTTTCACAATTATCAAAAGTTTTTATATCAAAATTTTGTTGAAATTCACCATAATTTATAGAAAAATATATGAATGTAGAAAAAATATTTAAAAAATTATTTTGAACGGATCAAATTTCAAAACAAAGTAGCTATTAAAACCTAAAGCACATTTCTTTTTTACTAGTCTTTCAATTGATCATCTAATTCTCTCATCAAGGAGGGCTTTCTTTAGGGACTTCAAAACGGTAGTAGAGGAAAAAGTGGTTCGAATATCCCAAAATATGGATGAACACTTAAATTATATTTTACATGTAGGTATTACCAAATTTTGGTTCCTATATTTAAAAAAGAAAAAAAAAGATTTACAATTTCACCATTACTTTTGAAATGAAAAGAAAACTGGCATATCAATTAGTTTAATATACAGAATGAAAAGTCAACAATGATAAAATTTGTCTGGCATGTGTGCATCCCTTCGTGCGTATATTAGACATGTCATTCTATTAAAACTGTGCATGTATAGCCCTTATGCGAACATAATTTGGTTATGCCAAAACTGAGCACATGTACCTATTATGCGTGTTTTAGGCATGAGACACTACCCAACCAAGTATGAGAGTGGCTCATTTGCCCCTCATGTGCCAAATTAAATGACTAATACTTAGGTTCCATTTGGACTGAGAGTAAAACTATCAATAATTAATTATAATTTCTTTTAATCAATTATCATTATCCCAAAATTAGTACTTTTTGCTACACCCCTCCAATATTGGCCTGTGATCTGGTTTTGATGATTGTTCAGTTGAATAGAATGTCCATATCTGAGTCATCCATGAGGGGCATATAACCTCAATTTGGATAGTGCTATGTCTAAGTAGCGCATGAGAGGGCGCACATGTGCCAGCAAATTTTGCTTTGTCATTTGAACACCGTCCGGCATGGGAGCGAATGTGAGATCTTGCATTTGAACTCCCTGAGCACCATGAAAAGGGAGCTGAGTTTTAGATCAAATTTATATGAATGAGCCTCTTTTCAAACAGAATTTCAAACAGAAGGGTACCGAGTATTACCAGTTGTTTTCTTCATTATTATTATATTATTGTTCATAAGTGCAGATTATATACTTTTATTGTATTGTATAACCAAGGTGTTTGAGATTGTGATAGTCGAATCTCACGCTTGTAGTGTGGCATGAGTAAGTTGGATCGAATGGATTATTTGCAATTGAATCTCAAATATAATTGAGATAATTTTAAACCAAAGATTTTGTAGTTTTTCTCGTAGTTGAGGAAGATTTTCAGATAAAATCACTCATGTAAATTGTGTGATTAATTGTGTGTGTATTTACCATCCCTCATGACTTCAATAGGGAGAAAAGGAACTGCTTGTGGTGTGGAAGTGTCCCCAATCTCTATATTATCGAAAACATGCCCAAAGACTTTTGAGGGTAAAAGCAAAGACAACATTTGCAAGCTTTTAAAAATTTTCACAGGGGATCTTGCAGAATTCTAAGCCCTCAAGGAAAATAGTAGCTGATGAGGCCCCTATGGTCATTGGGTTGAAGAGATTATTCCTCAGGAATAGAGGCAGAATTCATTGATTAAAAGGATGACAAAGAGGGTATCATTCAAGTACATCTCATAAAATTACAACAGCAGCAATGCATATGACAATACCCTTCGAGCTTCTTTTTTATGGGAAGGCAATCAAATTTTTTGAAAATGGGCGGACAAAGTGGGTCTCAAATTCGATAAAACTCCCTCATGTTACTCCTTAGCCCGATGGGTTATACCAGATAAAGATTTACTCAAATCTTAGCCAACCATCGAACAGCTTGTAACAACTGAAAATTAGGTAACATGAGGGTAGCATGGGAGGAGCCGGATGCCTTGAATTCATTTGTCAATTTGGTTGAGCTTGCCGAGGCCATTGCAGCGTTTACAAACAATCTGAGCCTCATCTTTGCGTGCAGCATTCACCCTCAATGTCACTGCTCCTCGTCTCACAAAACCCGCTCCGTCACATTCAGGGCAGCTGAGATACACACAGCATCGTAAGCAGTTGCTAAACATTTGCAATTTATGCATATCATAACCAGCTAGGTTCAATTTGCACAAGGGTTTTGATGGGCTTACTACGAACATTAACAATTCAACATGATTGTTTGTTTTTTATTTCCCTTTTGATTATAATTTCTGATTTGTATTTTTACTTTCGTTTTGCTATACCCGTATCCAAACTCAGACCCAAGTCCAATCTGAGCATTATTGTTGTTGTTGTACATAAATGTAATCTTTTTTTCCAAGTCTTCTGATTTTATAGGAGTAACTACTTGATCTGTTGGTTGATAACACTTACCAAAAAAATAGTTGTTTGACATGGGAGAGTTGAGGAAAATTATTGTTGCAAAAAAATGAAGGTTGTTATTATATATAAACATAACTTTAATTTTTCTAAATCTTCAATTCTAATTCTAGAGTAATAATTAACTACCCGATGAGTTGTTTATTGTTTGATGTAACAGAGGAAAAAAATTAATGCTGGATTATAAATATAAAATTAACAATATTTATATTATTGTTTGATAGTTTGAAATAATTTTTTTTTAAAATTTGTTTATGAGCTAATTATTGTATTAATGATTTTTTTTTGTAAGATATAACTAAATCATTAATNAGCTAATTATTGTATTAATGATTTTTTTTTGTAAGATATAACTAAATCATTAATTATAAACTAAAATTATTGAATTGGGTTTTGACTATTTTGATTCAAATTGTACCCGTTGTCACTCATAATCGTGGTTCACTCAAGACGCAGCACGGAGAAAAAAAATGGTGAGCTTACAGATCCTTGCGAGAGAAGAGGATTGGGAAGGCGGTTCCGAGCAGCGCCACCGCCGCCGCGCCTGCAACCAAATACGTGGTGCTGTCTGCGGATAGTTCTCCGACTGCAGCAACAACTGTTGATGATCTCTTCTTATTTCTCCCCCGCCAGCTGCACGGCAGGCCTGCTGGATCAACAGGTCTCCCATCATGTGGACGAAAACTGGAGAGAGAGAACCTGCGAGCTGCAGCTGATTGCTTCACCGAATTCATCAAAAACTGCGACTGAAGGGGAGCTGCAGATGCCATCAGTTTTGAATTGAATGTATAAGCTAATTTCCTGTGCTTTCCACTCTGGCAGGGGCAATCTACATCGACATTGTAAAGCTGTAAAGAGGTCTGATTAGATGATGCAGCAAGCTGTGAAGCCATGGAGGCTTTAAGGTACTTGCTTCTATTTTGAACCTCCAAAAGATCAAGGCTTGGGGTGCTGGATGAGGCCACGTCATATATCCCTAATTTCAAGGTATGTGGGCGTTCTGGATGGATAAGGTCGTGCCCCACAAACTACCATCTCGATCGATGGAAGAACTCCCATTATCCAAAAAGAAGGGTTTGGAATATGCTTGAGATTTAGCCATCGTGAGGTATAATAAGGATTAGATGTACACGAAATTCATGTGATTTGAACACGTGATAAGAGGAGGAAATCATTCATATAAACATTGTATAAGCATGATGTTATCTTACGTGGAGATGCCCCAAATTATAGGGTTACCAAAGCGAATGATTTGATTTCTATTCAGTGCATTGGAATTTTCTCGGTTAGGGTATTTTTCATTTAGGACTACCGATCCATATTCATTATTCAATAGGAAATTTTTTATCATTAAAAACACATATTTTATGTATCATCATTGTTGGGGTTACATGAAATTCACTTTATACTTAAGGTTCTAAGTTTTTCATTATTTTTTGTTTTAATCAAAAACTTTATTTATCCATTTTCTCTCTGTTGGTGTAAGTTCATGCAAAATTACTATTTCAGAAGTATAATATACACACTTGTTACATATTATATGGGTGCTTTGGATTGATAACAATTTATAATTCTGGTGAAATATCAAGTATTTTGATAAGTGAAAAAACCCAAAAATTTTGATTATTGGCCAACTAGTTGAACGGGTTCACTTAAGATTTAATACTTACGGGGCCAAATTTGCTCAAAGAATGATACATTCATAATGCTTGGGCAATTAATCATTTGAAGAACATTAATAATACAACCTGATGTGTATTTAAAATCAGTATTATTA
>JAODPA010108148.1:6988-20008 GCA_025585075.1 Nepenthes mirabilis
AAAATTAAATGAATAAATAATAAAGTTTAAAAAATTTTAATTTTAACAGTTGAATTTATATTTATATGGAGCCTAAGAAATCTGATTTGGCCTTATCAGTTCTCTAATTAAGTTGAACTAATATTTGAATTTTCTTAATTTCGAAATCACAATGCCCTTCAAATTCAATTTGTGAGACGAAGAAAATCAAAACTTCAAACGCCTGCAAAATAATTGGATTGATAGATTGCTGAAGAAAGAACTGCTGTAAATGCTCAGATTCATGGTTCCATTCCCTAATGGCGAGGGTAAGTTTCATGTCCCACGCTTTTTGTAACTCCCGCGGATGTCAAACTTCAAAGTCCGAGACACCTCACGGCTTCCACCCGTCCGACCTTTTCTCAATCTCACACATGGAAATGGAGTTTTAACACATTGCCGATTCCCCCGCAGTGTTTTAACCACCAAAATCGCAGCTTAGCCTGTCGCATTGTGTGCTTCTCTGTCCGTCCTCCTCGTCTCTCTCTTCACCATTAGGATTATCACTGTCTTCATGTTTTTGTTTCTTCTGTTTCGCTCTCTCTGCATATTCGAACCCTTTTCGGTATGGATTGGTTTATTACTATTTTTCCGATTTCAGAGTTTTCTTGTATTGGTTTCTAGGTTTTTCCCTTATTCAGCCCTTCTTGTCCTTGTTATGTTGTCTGCAATGTTACTGTATCTGTAGTACTAACGTTAGACGTTTTCCTTTATATCTTTTTTTCTTCCCGTTTTATTTCTGGGATGTCTTGATCTTGTTAATATTTACCTGGGTTTGTGAGTTCTGCAATCATTCCGGCCTCTCTCATCATTTAGCGATGGTCGCTTTGAATCCTTTGTTTCTGAGGTGAAACATAGTTTTTTGCTTAGCCAAGTGTTTTAAAGGAAGTTGTAATCTTGTTTAGTTAATGCACACATTTCGTTTTCACTTTTTCCTCATGGATTCTGAATACGATTGTTGAATTTTATAGGTAACAGCCTGCCTCTGGTATTGATATTTCTTCCGTAAAATAAATGAATATCCCACTTGCTGAAGTGTTCCTTTTTCTTTGTCACGTAATTGATATAATTCATTGTCTTACCGCCATAGGAAGAAGTACTAATATTGCTGAATTTGTTTCCTCCAGGATTCAGAAAAAAGAACAAAGAGTTCCAGAGTTGATGGGCTGAGGATAGGAATCACGAGACGTTTGACAATTCGTTCGCAGGATGGGGAGGGTGAAACTGAAGATAAAGAGGATAGAGAGCACTAGCAACCGTCAAGTAACCTATTCAAAAAGGCGAAATGGAATTGTGAAGAAAGCTAAGGAAATAGCCACATTATGTGATATAGACCTTATTCTGATTATGTTCTCTCCAGCTGGAAAGCCTACGTTACGCCTTGCTGACCGCAGGTACATTGATTGTTAAATTCCCACCGGGGATCGCTTTCAATGATTTTCCAAACAGCATGATGAACCATGTTTTTTGCCGTGAACTTGCATGAGACGTCATTTATTAAGGATTGCTATTGAGGTTGTGAAAAAATAGATGCCTTTGATATGACACATCTAATACCTAGGAAAACGATTCAAACACTCCTTGATTTGCAATTCTTGAATTGCAATTGTCAGTTATGGAGAAATATTCATGCTTTGAGTCAGTTTAATTAGTTTTTGAGATTAGATTAGATGGATTTCTAAGCAAAAAATGTTGAATCAGGTTTCATGCTAGTGTTATTCAAATAAAGTAACTAAGAGTTTGATGCAACCCTTTTTTTTTTTTTTTCAAAAGGGCTGCATCCAACTCTCAAGTAGGATAACATCAGAATTTTATTTTTCATTAAGGTATTTTTTTTCACCGAGTTCCACAACAAAAATTTGTCCATTGTTTTTATTAAATTAACAATTTAAGGCACACTGGGTTGATTGGGACTGTTCGAAAATCTTTAGCTACAAATAAGATATCTTATAAATAACGCAGCATCACTGGTCAATGTTCATCCATCTTTGTAGTTGCCCTATAAAAGGTGTTTTAGTTTAACTGGAAAGCTGCTGCCATTTTCTCAACATTCGGAGAACCCATGGTAATAATTTGCTTTCTTTTTGACTGTCATATCTATTCGAAATTGAGGATTAATTCAGTACAACTGCAGCAATATGCGGATTCAGGTTCTTGATTTAAGACAAAAGCTCAAACATAGGAGATGGTTAAGAAAGTGAAATTGAACCATAAGTAACTTTTACTATACAACCTTATGAAGTACTTCATCTGTTGTCATACAATGTCTTAAAATTCTCATGTGCTGTTCCTCTCTTATTCAGCAACCTTGAACAGGTCATTGCAAAGTTTTCTCGTTTACCTGCACACGAAAGGGCAAAAAGGTGCGGGGGAATTCTGTTAAAATTAACTACTTTGGTTTGCATGTATGGTTAAAAATGAATAATGTTACAACTGAATATTTTGACCTTTTCATCAAACAGGAAATTGGAGACCCTTGAAGTATGAGTCCTCTAAACACTCTCTCAGTTCCTTCTACCCATATGTTTTTTTTTTGGCCGAAATATTCCTTTTTCCTATTTTTCGATTGAAGATCAAATTCTCCTGTGTCGTCGTTGTTCTCATGCAATCATTCGGATGTTGTCTTTTGGGAAAAATAGGCACTTAGGAAAACTTTCAAGAAGTTGGATCATGATGTGAATATAGAAGATTTTCTAGGGACGAGGTATGGAATTATTAACTTTTTGTAACTCTATCCAATCAAGACCTAAGAAATTATCTGATTTGCTCCTTTTTCTTTTCTTTTGCAGTACTCAAACAGCTGAGGTATGGTTGCTTACAAGCTCTAGAAACATCTCTAATAACCATAGATGGAAATGTTGCTATTGATATCGGTCACGGTCATATCGATGTCAAACATATTGGATAATATATATTGATATTATTATATCGAAAGGAAAAAAATTTTTGAAAATTGTAAGTTGGTAGGGTCATATCAACTGATATATTACGATATGTTGCCAATATGGAAATATATTACGGTATTGTTACAATATCTGAAAATATTGTTATTGTGGGGCCTAATATAGATAAATATCGGCCTATATTTGCGTCAATGCTAACAACTGAAGTCATTTCTTTACACAAATCATTCCATGGCATTGTGGACAGGAATTGAATAATCAAGTAACGCTATTGCAAACTCAACTGGCAGATGTGCAAAAGCGACTGAGGTTCCCCTTTGTAGCTTTTTGTTGTTCAAAATTTGTTTTTCTCATTTAGCTTTTGCCACCCAGGACATTGGCATACGGTATACGAGCTGTGTATTAAAAGCATGCTCTGTAATTTTTTCAATGTCTTATCATATTTTTCAACTTCTGAGTTTGTTGCATTCATTTGTACATTTCCAGTTTTTGAGGTCTGTAACTAGTTAAGCTTACAATCTTTAACCTAGATATTTCTCTTGTCCTCTCATCAGTCAAAGTACATCATTTTCCTCTTTCAAATGCTAACGGGCACATTGCAATCTATATGCCTGGCCTTTTTTGTGCACTTGTCCCTAGACTCGTGACGTGGAAGCTTCGTGCCCGTCCTTGAATTTGTTAACTTGGTTTAGTCTAAAACGACATGCATAAGAGGTTTTTGATGAAAAGTAATTACCGTATTGTGAATTCCTTATCATTGCATCCTCTTTCTAATGCACACCAAAAACCAATGGAGATATGCACATCAACTGTAACGAATTCAAGATTACCAAATGGATAAAAATATTGGTAAGAAACAAGATTGGACGTTATTCCGGTTCGTCTCCATTTTTGTGAAACTTTTCCTCAAGCAAGGCAGCCGATAAGTCATCGAAAAGTTTGTGTGAATAATGGAATAGTAAACATTACTCATTTTAAAGTGTCCCACGGTGATATAATATCTTTTAAAGAAAATGACGCGAGAACCCGCAGTGAAGAAATAAGGAGATCTTTCTATATCAAAATATCAGTTGAAAAAATCATAGGCAAATTCCTGGATCACCCGGTAAGAATGTGGGGAAGAATAAATCAGTATTGAACAGTACGTAATTATATTAGATATATCGGAATAAAATTTTTTTTGAAAATCGTAAGCTGATGCGGGCTTATTGGTCAATCCAATAACATATCGCTATAATGTCACGGTATTATCTTGCTTTTTGACCTTGCTATTGCAGACACTTTTGTGTTCAAATACAGCAACTTTTTCCTTCCCTAGTATAGAAGATCAGTTCGTTTGTTTTCCTTTTTTTAATCTTCTTTTAAAGTTTTCTAATTATTTTTTTTATTGATGTTTTAAAGGGCCTGAAATCTAGATATGAATAGTATGAGAAAATATTGGTCCTTGCAAATGTTGGTTATAATTCCTGTCTTGTATGTTGATATATCTATACATATCTCCTCATATGTTTAAATGCATAATCATGAGCGATTGAAATCATGTATTGGTTGAAACTCTATTCTCAAAAGTGTTTCTGCGTGTCTCCATTTATTTATATACGTGAAAGTGGTGTCATTATGATCATATAATTTACTTCATGATATTTGTAATTTACAGCTGTTGGAGTAATCCAGAAAAAATTGACAGTTTGGAACGTCTGAGTCAGATGGAAGACTTGCTTAGGGATTCACTCAATCAAATTCATCTACACAAGGTGTAAATTAATTTGACCGAGATTTATCTTTTTTTTTTTTCCTTTTCTTTTTTGGGTTGTGGCTACCTCAGGGAGAGGTAAACTGAGTGCAATTCCCTTGAAATTATGGGGAAGACAATCAATGCTTATTTTCCTCCTTTCGGCCTTAATAACCCCCTGAAATTACTCTCAGCCTCAGGGTTTCTTCTTTCTTTAACTTTTGGTTATGGGGCATCTTTGAAATGCATCAATGGATGAAAATATTGTTATCGTTATCACTATTGATCGCGGCTGTATTGCTATCGAATATATTGGATAATATGTACTGATATCGGATTTATGGAAAGGAAAAAGTTTTATGAGAATTATAAACTAATAGGGTCTTATCAGCCAATATACCGTAATATATTACTGATATAACAATATATCCCGATATTTTTATGATAAAAAAATATCAATATTAGAGGGCCATGCCATGATACCAATATATATCAACTGGTATTTGCATCTATGAATACGTCTATTGTTAGTACTGTTAATTTATTATTCAAAGATGATTACATGTACTGACAATCATTGTTGTTCTACTCTTGGCAGGAAATTATTGCAAAGCATGACATTATGTCCCTTGAGTGCAGTAGCCAGGTAGCGTAAAATCTCTATGATGCAAGTCGCACCCTCTCTCTCTTTGTCGTTTAGAATTCTAATGACGACAAATTATCTTGTTTCAGTTTGAGAATGGGTTGCTTTTTCCTTTGGTGATGGGTAGTATACAAGAAACACCAGCGTTATCATGGCTTCCCCATAATGAAACTGAGCAACTCATTTTGCCCGATGAGGCAAGGTTTCTTCAGCAGAGGTGGGTGTTCCTTTAAACTGAATGTCTTACTCTCATACTCTCATGTAAGCTTGAATTGTTGGTGATTGCATAAACAATTGCTCTTAAATGTACGTTCTTTGTTACAAAGTTAATCAGTATCAGTATTGGTTACAGCCATATTAGCGTCAAATTTATTGGACAATATTTTGATATTTGATATATCAGAAAGAAAAATTTTTTTTTTAGAATTGTTGGTTGACAAAGCCGTATTTGTCAAATATTAGCTGCATCAGTCAATATATCATGATATTGTGACAGTATTGGAAAATATTGATATTAGGGACCCTGATACTGATATTTTTCTCTATGTTACAAACTCGCCACGATTTTCTTTTGGACAGTTTTTCCCGCTGTAAATGTATGGATATATTGGACATTTGTTGCATCCCCTTCTCTAATTACTTCCCGTATGGACGATTTTGTTTTTTGTTTAATTGAAATAGCTAACGAGCTACTTATTGTAGTATTTTTTTCTCTAATCTATGGATGATAACTCTTAATCTTATGCTATAGGGATCTGAAATGCTATAAAGATTGTTCCCTACTTGAATATTGTGAATTCTATGGCAAAGGTAGACAAATAGAGATGGGTACTGCTGGCCAAGTCAACAAAACAGTACAAGATTTTTGTAGCCTAAATGAGCTTGGTGCGAATGCATGTTTGGGACTTGAAATTGGCGATCCGTATCCATATTCTCCATATGGAAGTCTAAATCTGCCTGATTATGAGAGAGAGATTCCTGAGACCGGCATCTATTTTCAAGCACAGCCTATCAATTGTCAAGTTACTAGTGATTTTGAGTTGCATGGATCTTTATTCGAAAACCAGTTTGAGGATTTGGTTCCTGCGTTTCAGCCTTGTATCGTTCCTAATTATAACGAGAACTTATACACATACCCACAGGTTAGCATCCATTCTACTTTTTGGTTGGCCATTTTCATGTCTTAACATAGTGATATGTAACTACCAAGGATGAAAATATCAGTATTGATATCAATTATAGTCATAGTGGGCAATATATATTCGGATGTCATTGATGCAAAATTTTTTTCATGATTACATCAATAATGAGTTATATATGAAAATATAACCATCTTGAATTGTCAATTTACTTATTTCTAGAGTTTTAGTCAATTTTATAAAATTAATCTTGATATTCTTTAAGGTTATTAAAAAATACACCAAAATTTTTGATCTATGTATATTATAAAACATGTGAATTTTAGTTTTTTAGAAAATTGATATATTGAAAGCGTATAGATTTAAGCTTCCACGAGCAAAGTAAAAAAATTAAATGATATATCGTAATATGTCTCCGATATAGCGATATATTTGGATATTTATCTGATAAAAGAAAATATTGGTATTGAGGTCTCTGGATATAGATATATATCTATTAATATTTGAATTATCGGCTGATATTTTTATCTATATTTATTATATTGCTCAATGATTTGTCATGTCATGAGACGAATTGTCGACCGGTATAATGTTGTCTCTGATGATGATCTTTTGTCCAAAATTACTCTTCTCCTTTAGCGGATGCATACGAAATGCCATTCATTTAACTGCTGTACCAAACCACCTGGGCATATGCTGGGACTATAGAACTCAAAGCATATTTTCAGTGAGCTCCGTGGCCAATCTATATCACTATCTAATAACATCTTCAACAAAACCATGAATCACATGTTTGGCTTGCTGTTCAATCTCATTTTTACTATGATTTGTAACGCCTTCTTTACTATAAACCAATGCTTTATCCCCCATCCAGACTGCATATACAGTATCTACGAAGTTATAGGCACAACGTAAGCCTTTGGATTAGAAGGGAAATCTAGCAATCAACTCAGCCATATCTTGTTTACCCACTAGCTTGCATTTCTTATCCTTTCAACTTCAAACGTTTCTTTGGCACCTAGCAATTCAATGATGAGAAACCGATTTCGTCAAATTTCCGTTGGGACCCAGAAGTACTTAAATTTGTGAAAACATTCTGGCAATGTAACGGATGTTCTATCTGGAGAAAGGAGGAGATCATCAGAAATTACTTTGCTTGCTTCAGATTTTTGCATTTGTGATGAAAATGGAACCCTACATATTTTCACAATCTTTAAACCTCATAGAATCACAAATAGTAGACAGACGGGACTCCCTCGCTTTTGAAGCTGTCTGGCAATATTGCAAAATTTCCCTTCGGAAGATAGAAAATTTTGTACTGGAGGTACACCACATAATCAATGTGATAAAGTGAAACACTCTCAAGATAGCCTGTCCATCAAATCATAGATTTTTTGGATACCCACTTCCTTAAACCATCTATGAGAAGCCTTCTTCCTATGATTGATCTCAATTATCTTGTCCAATCCTTGTTCACACAAATTAAAGAAGAAAACCTAACCGATCATCAGAGTTTGCAAAATTGATCTGCCTATGGTAATGGTAGCTTGAGTATTACAAATAATATCATCGAGAATTTTGTAAATATTACAAAACTGACTTCGTTTCTGTTCCAAAGGATTGCATTGGGTGAACTTTGCCATATCTATTGCTTGTAAATCCTCTGGCTTGGAGGTCAGCAATTCGTTATTGAACAAAATGATTTGTTTAATTTGTTACCTCATAAGTCTTACATTTCATTAGCTTGACAAGAGAGTCGATACTTTGTAGCATAGCTGTCTTTCATAGGCTACACAGAAGAAAATTGAATTCCTGTTGTCAAGTTCAAGCTCTTTTTACTCTTGCCTTTTGTCTCAGGAATGTTCCTTCGTGTTTAGTTTTAGTTTTCTTTTTATATGGGTGGCCTTTGTTTTGCGGTTGGGAGAATAGTCTCTCTGTTTTCTGAATTCTCTCAGGCTGAGCTTTCACCAAAGTTTCATTTTGGTCTTCATAGTCTATCTGATACGACTAGCCCATGGATGAAAATATTGGTATTGGTGTCAATTGTAGTCAATTCAGTATCAAACATACATATTGGCATTTGAGATATTAGACGGTAAAAAATTCTTAAAGTCGTAATTTGATAGGGCCAAATTGGTTATATTGGTTAATACGGAAACATATCACCGATACCAACATTTGTCGGCCGATGTTTACATCAATGGACTAGTTTGTTCTTAAGAGATGCCTCCTTGGCACCAATTCATAGAATGCTTAATTGCTGTAGATTTAAGTATCGACAGGTATTATAAATATCGGCCGATACATATCTATATCTTCCCCTCGATACCTTTATTTTCTAATATTGAAATAATATCGTAATAGATATTTGTATTTGCGATATATTGTTTAATGCGACTCTGTTAGCCTACGTTTTTCAAAAGTTTTTTCGATACATATTATTCAATATGTCTGATATTGATATGACTACGGCTGATATTGATACCGATATTTTCATTCGTGTTAACTATTCATAAAAAAGAAAGCAATAGCAAAACATTCCCATATTAGAACTCTTTTTTTTACATTATTTCTCGTTTCCCCATTCGCGATAAGGATTCATGCTTCAACTTTACAGTTTGGCAGCAACAGACAACGTAGGCCGGTGTTGAACTCTTCTATCTCATATATGTTTGACAATCGTCTCCATGTTCTAATACCCAGGTCCATATGTTGAAGAATCTCAAGGGTTTTCTTCCCTTGTTCTTATTAGACTTGATATGCTGTACAGCTGAACTATGATATGAAATTGAATAATTAAGGAAATCAATTTGTGTTGGATTATAGTCCTAAACCTGTTATCAATAGCCCATAACTCTATTCTAGCTTCCAATAAATCCTTTTGTTTTGAGGATCATGCTTCTTATGCCATGTAAAAAGATATTCAAACTGTTATTTTGAAAAAATATGAGTTAATTGTTGTTGGATGAAAGAAATGAAGTGCAGATCCAAAAAAACTCAGAGTGAGGTGATAAAAAATATTTAAAATTGCTTCTACTTTGATTAACTATTGACACTGAATTGAGCGTAATGGCAAAAGCTGATTCATAAAGTTGATCTCACCTTATGAATTTAAGGCATTTCTGTTGTTGTCGATGCTCCTATCTGATTGATCTGCGGTCCTCAGAAGGGATTTCCGGTGTAATTTTTCTGGGATTTTTTATATGTTCTCATGCAATTTTTCATATGAGTTCATTTTTTTCTTGGTTAAATCAAATATTAATTTCCTATTTTCTTGCAGCAGCCAAACTAGATGTTACCCGTCACGCTTTTCATCTGCTCCTGTCAGCTCGCGCATGCTAGTTGGATGATCCACCGCCACATGATGGTCATGGCACAGTCGCTGTGGGTTCTGTATACATTAGCTGTATACTACAGTATGTATAGAAATACAGGTTCATAGCCATATTCTCATGATATTTGTTATTTTTTTTGGTTTTTTTGGCAACATTATTATGATAATTGTGAACATGAGAATGTTTGTTTTGAAATTACTCTATTGTCAGTGATTTAGTTTGTAAATTTTACTTACACAGAAGTGAATGACCTCCACACTTACACTCAGCTCAAAGATCTTGTCACTGCTTTGTTCTCAGAGTTCTTGTTATTACACAGAAGCATAAAAATGCTTCGCCAATCAATAATCCGACACGGTTACGAAATATGCCAACTTAAAAAATACCTAACAACAATTATTGGCATGATTCAACATTTCAATACGTCTTGCGATTACACAGCAATCTCGACAGGGCATTTTTCAAACACAATGCCATAGTCACAAGAAGTGTAAGAGCAACATAATCTGAATTTTAACTCAGAAATCAATCAACCATCAACTTGAAAGGCATTGACAAAAACTTAAAGTACCACCACCTTGGTTTTTGCTGTACATATAGAATTGTTTGTTAACAAAGAAGCTCATTTCTCCCACACTCCACAAAAGAAACCAATTCCTTAGCCAATGGAGGGAGAGGTCAGTAGCCCCCGCTCAGCGTCTGCACAATGGTGTTGTGCCATGGGTCCGATAGGTGCTGTAGCAGGTTCTCAAATGGCCCCTTGCCGGTCACGTTGTGCTGAACCACAAATCCTAAGAATGCCAACATAGCCAATCTCCCTGCAACACAGTTAATTATGAATTAGCAACAAAACTCTTACCAGTAGATCAACAATGGCCCCGTTATCCCATCTCCTGGGGTTTGGAAATAATCTGTATAGATAGTTTTATAGACTAAGTGAAATTTTATAAGATTTGGTCAAAATATAAATGCACTACAAAAGTAGTAATAATTTTGTTGATCAAGGACGACACAATGTATGAGAATCCCAACTCGTAAGGTATGGAAATGATCAATGCACATAGCCTTACAGTCTAAAACAAATTTTTAAGGATATCATCATTATATGAGTGTTATATACAGTAATGGTAATAATTTGATTGATCAACGATAATCTATTGTGTGAGGGTCCCACCCTATAGAATTTGGGAATGATCAATGCACATCGGCTCACAAAATTGATCAAAATTTCATAGGATATAAATAAGAAGGATTAGTACACATAGCCTCATAGTTCGGAACAAAATTGTAAGGGTATTGCCAATCTATGAGTATTACATAAAACGATGGTGATAATTTGATATGACAGCGGCAACCCGTTATATGATTATTGGATCATAAAATAAAAAGAAGGGTCATAATTGGATTCTTTACTGTCTAGGCCGAGTTTGATCTGTCTAACTTTATGCATAGGTTGTATAGAGACCGTTATTTTAATTTGAAACCATTACATTTATATGCCGATAGGGCAATTAGATAGAGAGACCATTTTCTTAATTTAAAACCGTTACATTTATATGCCGATAGGGCAATTAGATAGAGAGACCATTTTCTTAATTTAAAACCGTTACATTTATATGCCGATAGGGCAATTAGATAGATAGGGAAATGGAGAATATATGAAGAGATTTGAAGATTTACCATTGGCAAGCTCCTTCTCCTTGGCTTCAACAGTGGGGGCGAGATTGAGAGGATTGAAGATGCCACCAGGGTAACCGACCTCGTTCGGTGGCAAGCTATATTGCTTGAAGATGGGGTCTTGGTTCACGCTTCCCGGGTTCTTTATATCTTGCCATCTCCTGATCTCGACGTAGTGGAACAATATGAATTCAATGACAAAAAGGGTCGACGATGATGCAAAGTACTCAGCTTTCCCTGCATCGTACCACTCCGGAACATTGATGATCCCGATCTTTGTGAATACCTCCGGCAGAAGCATTCCAGCCACCCCTAACATGGCCCACCGGCTGTTCACCAGCTCGGCTTGCACGAACCATCTCAAGTTCTCAGCGTCCTCTGCCAATCCCAATGGGTCAAAGCCATTGTCACCCGGGAGGCTGAATCAAAACAAAAGCGCTTAGTTTCTATCAGAATTGTAAAATTAAAATTTAAATTTAAAAATATAAGTCTAATTTTAATTATGTCAGAATTTAAATTCTATCATTTAGATTGTATAACAAATTATAATTCTAAGATTAAAAAAAATTAAAGTATGATTATTTTTTTCGATCTGAACAATCAAAGTATTTTATCTAATGAGTCTCGTCTTTTTCTGTTTTATCATATTTAATTAACGGATAATTCTCAATATCATAATTATAATTATTCATTATGCCTCCAAAAATTATAAGAACTATCACAAACTAGTTTTCAATCAAAAAATCGAAACACAAAATTAAATTTTTAGTCTCGATCGATATTAAACAATAGAATAAAAATCATCCTAAAATTTTAATTTGAAGTTTAAAATTTTAACTTAACCCAACAAGATCTTAGCTTCTTATTAAAGAAGATTGAAAATAACTAAATTTCGAGACAAATACTTATATTGAAACACAATTCTAGAACAGTTTTTGGCTGGCTATTAGATCAATAATTCGATTACCTGCCGTTAAGGTAGCCTGGGGATGCCAAGCCGGGTAGCCACTCGCCCTTTTTGGCTTCAACTCTGAAAGAATTATCAGAAGTTGGAGTTGAAAATCTAACCGGACATTCTATCTTGAGTTTGTTCAGAGGAAAAGCGCCCGTTAGGAACCTCGACTTTGAGCTGCATGGCCGGAATCCGGCAATGAGGGCCTGTGTTGTGACGGTTGCCATCTGAGCTCCGGCGGAGGAAGAAGCTGAGCCGCTGAATGTGATGAGGAGAAGGGTGTTTTAATCTCAGCGCGATTCTGGTGGATCTTTTTTAATGGCCGGAGGGGGAGGCGGTTGGGTGGTGATGCTCTACTTTGGGAATCAACGGCTGTGATGAGTTTGATCTTTATCAGATTAGCCAATGGGAGCTGTTGATTCTTATCTCCTTATCCTAACGCCATATCCGTAAATCTATTGCTGTGTTTTTATTGGCTATCAAAAATCATGTGGGACCGCTTTTTGTTTGCCACGTTGGAAGATTTTTCATTTGGGTGGAATCTCAGCCATCCAGTAATGGAGTGACAACTGGCTTCCGCTCATTGGATAAGTGTATAACACCAAATATGTATATATAATT
>JAODPA010108149.1:0-49207 GCA_025585075.1 Nepenthes mirabilis
ATTTTACTATATTAAATCTATTACTATATAACCTGGGTCAAACTATTGGGGTGTTACATATGATGTTACAAAAGAGGCTGTAATATGAGATTGTAACACGGGCTGCCCATCATCATCACCAGTTCACCAATGCAGAAACAGCTGCCTACTTACACTGCCACCATCTTACTAAGCTACCATTATAATCACCACCCTCCTCTCAGCATGCTTCTAACTAAAATTTTGATTTCAACAACTTAATAGAAGCTCAATAACGAGATATTTGCCACAAGCAAGCTCCCTTGTCCTTGGGACTTACTTCAAAGCTCAAGTCCATCCGTGAACTCATGACAAGAAAAAAGTCATTTCAAGTTACATTGAAGAAACATCTAAACTTTTTTCTTAGAACTGCGTAAGTTGCTCAAGTCTACGGGCCTGGAAAAATTTGCAGCGAACTTTACCACTGGATTCAATTTCTTCACAATTCTTCTTGCTTCTGGTAAAACCAACACTGGTTATTTTTAGCTGTCGCTTACCATTCTTGTTGATTGAAAAGTCTTCATCCAAATTATCAGATTCCCTGTGCAACAATGCATTTGTCAAATTACTTCAGTCCTTATGGTGGACATTCTGAGATATTTATGCACATATCCATACCTATGATAAGTGTATCAGATCAAATTTGAAAGGGGAAATCAAAACAATGCGCAAGGATTATGTGGTTCAGTCAATGGATGCACAAACACGAGAAATTTTCCCAATTTGCACTGATTGCATCAAGACCATTCACAAGAAAAATCTGTATATGCAAGTGTGGCCGTATGCCCACTATCCAAGAACACTGACTGTGTGAATGCATCAAGCATGGCCACATGTGAATAGTAGATAGACCATGTTATTAGGCAAAATTTTCGTTCACTGAAAATTGTGGAACACGACGGCCAGGCATCTAATCATATTTTTCCACTTTTTGATTATCTCTGTAATTTCATTTCACAGGCAAATCACAATTTAATGGGAAGAAGGATGGTGAGGTTATTACCTTTTTCATAGCCCCCTCCATTGAAAGGCCTATAATGCACCACTACTTCTCTTTCCTGTAACTTTCTTTTATTTGTTCATTGTTAACTTGTTACCTGTTTCCTTTTTCATCTTTTCTTTTAGAGGGACAGGATTCATAAATGCATAGGGAAAAATAACTTCTGAAGTGGCCACGCAAGGTTCCTATGTTGTGTAGTCTGGAGAGGTTGAAATTTCAGAAGTAATTGATAGACAACAATAATTTGGATAGCAAGGAGACAGGGAGTTTCAATTGGGGGGGAGGGGGAATAGGAAAGGAAGATATTTCAACTCTACACAGGCAGAAAAACATCATTTTTATATTTTATTTGTTCATTGCTGACTTGTTCTATAAGGGGATCTGCTTTCCTTTTTTCTTTTCTTTTCTCTGAACAGGGTCTGGTTTCTTGAATGCATAGGGCAAAAATGACAGCTTAGTGCACAAGATTTCCACATCATGTGATACAAAGAGTTTGATGTTTCAAGAGTAACTGGTAAGCAACTAAAGTAGGGCCCATAAAGGTGTAGTGATTTGGGGGGGGGGGGGGGGTTGGAGAGTTTCGATGTAAGAATGCCAAAAAACCTTTATTCTTTCACACTCGCACACACCTCTCCTGTATCTACCTCTAATAGTAAATAGTGCCTACCTATAAGCTGTCATTCTATTTTATGGATCTGTATAATTCTCCAGATCTGAGTGAAGTATTGCATTCCAGGTCACTAACAATCCACATTCAGAATCAATCAATTACAATATAAATTGCTCAATAAATAGTGAATTCCCGTAACTTGCAAACTGGTAGAAAATTATGCTTTCACAAATTAACTTCATGATACAATGTTATATTTTGTTAGTACAGCAAATTTTGGAATTGACGTTCCTTCCAAAAGGAAATGAGAAAAAATGAGCTGTAACTTGCATTACTGCTCTGGAATACAGATGGAAATGAGAGTTGAGTAGCACATCCAGATAGCATCATTAGTCAGCATCACATATGTATTATCTAAATTAGAGCAAAAAGAAGCCATGGAAATGAATCAAGAAAAAAATCTGTTTTGTCCTCATGGCCCCCTCCAACAAACCACCAAGACTTCAGAATATCCGGAATCAAAACCTTTCAAGAAGTAGATAAAAGACTCACCACAACACTTCGACAATGTCCTTGAAGTAGGAAGCGCATGTACCCCAGCTGAAGCGTACCAATGTCGGGAAACCAAACACTGAGTGCTTGTGATGTTCCAGCCATGCTTTAGTCTCAGGATCTATGAGTGCAACAGAATGAGATTAAGTTGTATTCCTCCAAGATTGACAAATTTTAGTGAAAAGAGTCTTTTGTCAGTGCACCTCCAGGGTATCCAGATCCAAAGTTCCTATGAAGGTTTTCAGCAGTTTCATCAAAGATCCAATCACGCAAAGCTTGGTCTCTAGTGACCTAATCATGAATTTGTACAGAGAGTGAGAATCATTTCAGAGAAAAAGTCAGATAGACAAAATGAAAGGAAGGATAATTCACCTTAGCAACTATGCTGGCTCCACTTACAACAGGATAAAGACTGTCAGCTTTCTTGGCAACCACAAATTTGATGAATGGAAACTTTTGAGAGAGCTTATTCATATATTTATCTGAATCTCCAACAGTGTCAACATAAACCTGAAAAACAAGACCCACAGACTGAAAAATTGTCCTGACTGCTCAATACCTATGGGAGGATTCCTTTCTTTTCATTCGAATTATACAACATTAACGTTCTCTAATTGCTAGCCTAAGTATCTAACTAACTGACTCCTAATTGCAGTTACTAATTTCCTCAATTAAAGATACACTAATATGATACATTGCCATAATTAGAAATACACTAATATACACAATATACTACATTGATAGCTCCCCCACTTCTCAAATTCATGTAGGATGATCAATACGCATCAATTCGCCAACAAGAAACTAATGAATTTGGTGAGTTGTATCCTTGGTAGACAAATCAGCTATCAAAAGATTGGTAGAAACATGTGGAAGATAAATCACATAAATGTCATGGCGTTTTGAATATAATGACAATTGACTTTAATATGCTTGGTTCGTTCATGATAAACAGGATTGATGACGGCATGTATAATGATAGTATTATTTATATGAAGAGTAGTAGAATTAGACTAAGGTAAACCAAGCAACAAATTCTATGAGCATGCAGCAAACATGACATGGTCCTCTAATTCCGTAGAAGATATGGAAACCTGATTTCACTTCTTACTCTTCCAGGATAATAAAAGAATTTCAAACAAACTTGCACTAACCCGTAACAAGATGACAAATATTAGGACATCATCCTGCCCAATCAGCATCACTAAAAGAAGTACGGCCAATCTGGGAACTAGTAGGGAAGATTAGACCACATCTAGGTCATCTGAGGAGATCTCGAAAGATGCGGCAAACAACTAACAAATGTAGATGCCATAGGTTATGCATTAAATTGGATAAATTGTTGGACTACAAAGGAAATATCAGATCGAGTAACGGGTAAATAAATCAAACTGACAACTAAACATAGAGAGTAGGATTACGATGTTAACTCTCCTCTTGATGGTATTTAACATTCACTTTTAAAGAAGTATTCATGGAAGAAAATTTCTAAACACTAGCTAATACCACCAAATCCTATGTATATTTACGTTGATTGAAGAACACACCAAGAGCATTATGAACCTCTAATCCCAATAAGTATTTGAGAGGATTAATGTCCTTCAATGAAACAAGTCCAAAAGTTGGAAACTTAGTAAGGAGTAAGTCTCTATAATCTACGTCATTGACATACATAAAATAATAATAATATCGGTGGAGATCTGATGAGAAACAATAAAGAGTCTCATTGACTCTAAACAAAGGAGAAGCAAAAACTTGTAAAGCAAAATTTCTCATACCATGCCCAAGGAGCCGGTTTCAGGCCAAATAAATATCTATTAAACTTGCATACATCACCGGTAGGAAAGTAGAACAAACCAAGTGGGTCATGTAATCTCTTCCATGGGATAATCATGAGAAACACACATCCATTTAATAGGGTAGCCAATCTTATGAAGCAGTAATGGCAATATTTGTGTGTGCGATAGTCATTTTTTCTACAAGAGCAAATGTTAATTCATAGTCTATACCATACTCCCACATGTAACAAAGGACAACCGAGCTTTGTAACAATTTAGAGTCCCATTAGAGTGAAGTTTAACTAAGTGAGCCCATTAACACCTAATGGGCGTAATAGTTGAAGGACAAGGGGCAAGGTCTCATGTTTGACAGCTTAAGAATAGCCTGATGGAATTAAAATTGCAAATGTAGTAGCATTAAAACAATACCAATTAAGAGGAAGCTGTGCCTTGGTAGATCATCGAAGAGTTGATTGAGCAAGCTCAGGTGGCAGATCAATCACAGGAAGGGTCAGTGTTAGATGGCATTGAGTATGCACGAGGCCTAGCTTGATTTGATCAGGAGAAGAGGATAATTCATAAAAATACTAGGTAGATAGAAGCCAAAGGAGAGGGCTCAATATGAGTAGGAAAGAAATATTGATTCTCAATGAAAACCACATTCAAAAAAAAAAAAAAAAATCTCAAAATAAAATTAAACAAAAAGAAAAGGCACAGTTGTAGTCCCAAAGAAATGCATGTTAGAATATGGCCTGAATATGCTCTGAGAATATTATCGTAAATTCCATGGTAGTGGTAGTTTAGTATTTATATATATATAATAACCCTATATTTATATGTGAATAGAATCAATCCTAATATGGGATTTTCTCTTCTCTTCTCTTCTTTTCTTGTTTTACATGCTACCAGAGTGGGTTACTTCCCAACTCTGGCAGTCGTCGCCTTTGCCAGTGAAAAAATTTTAAGGGTATTGATGTGCTGCTGCTTCTTGAATCAAAATCCTAAGGTAATTTTCTTATTCTCCATCATATTCAGTGGCATTGATAAATTGTTGTTTCCACATGATAACCCTAAATCTTATTTTTCCATTGATTTCTCTCTCTCTCTCTCTCTCTTATTTCTCTACTGATTACTCTATAGTTTCTTCCATAGATGGTGATCAACCTATAAAGGCAAGGTTGACTTAAGGATTTCGGTTTGGTTTGTGATTTTCTTGCTTGTTGGTTTTGTTTTGGGGATGACTATGGGGTTCCTAATTCTCTAATGGTGGACTAGTGTCTTTGTGATTATGTTTATCTTGTTGTAGTGACAATTGTTTGTATATCTCTGTTGATTGTAATTCCTCATGGATCTTGAAATCATACTAGGTGCTTTTGAAGGAAGACATAATAATGGGCAATTGATTTTTTTCATTGTGGTAGCATTGATCTATTACCATATCTAATGAGGAATATTTACTGTTGTTCATCAAGTACCTTTTGTCAACATCTACTCTTATTCAAATGGTAATCCCATTACCTGTTTCTTGACGTCTCCTTAAGATTGATTATTTGATTTGGGAGCTTCAGATCATATGACTGGAATTGCATCAATCTTATTTCATTTGAAGTTATGCTCTCAGGTACCCAACGTATGTGGTTGATAGTTCCACTGTGAAAGTAGGGGTTGGTTTTTGAATCGAACATTACATACTTCTTTAGTTTTATACTTGCCAAACTTTCTATTTCATCTGCTATTTGTAAGCATGTTCCCTCAAGAATACCATTGTTGTGCGGTGTGCTTCTCCACTCTTTATAAATTTTAGGATCTTGCAATAAAGAGAATTATAGCTAGAGGTGGTCATGTGCCACAAGGTTTCCACCTCTTATAAGAAAAACGAACTCCCACTATTTGTCCTAGTATTACTTCTATGCCTCTTAAAATTCATTATCAGTTAGGTCATCCTTCTTTTTTTAGTTTGAAAAAGTTATTTGTTACTAATTGTTTTGTGGGTCCTATTAGTTTGCTTAACACCATCATAAGCAATATTACTCTCGAGTAAATCCAAATGCCTCCGTTCCCTTTAAGTTAGTATACTTGGATTTCTAGGCCCTTGTCTAATTTTGTCTCAAATGTGATTCTTTTACTTTGTTATCCTTGTTGATGATTATTCACAGGTTTAGTTATACTTGATGAAGAATCGTTCTAAATTATATTCAATTTTTAGTGCATTCTATAATGATATTAAGACCAAATTTTCTACTTTATATGTACTTTGAAGAGTAACATGAATATTTTTCTACATCTTTTTTATAATTCCTATCTCAGTATGAGCTTTTTTATAAGTCAATCTGTCTCGATATACCCCAACAAAATGAAGTCACAGAATGGAAGAATAGACACTTGATGAAGGTTGTTAGAACTCTCTTATTCCAATGGTAGTTCAAAATGTGTTTTATGATACATTGCTGATAGCTTATTACTTCATTAATCTCAACTGCTTTTAAAGAAAAATTCCTGATTATATATTATTTTTTTGAAAAGCTATTATATTTTCTTCCCATGAAGATTTTCAGTTGTGTTTATTATGTTTGTGATATACAGGCTCAAGTGACAAAGTTTAATCACAAGTCTTAGTAGTGTACTTTTCTTGGATATACTTGTACTCAGAAAGGATATCGGTATTTCTCTCTAAAGTTTGGACGTTTTTTGATATCTTCTGATGTCTCATTTCATGAGTCTATACATTTTTATCCCGAAGTGTCTTCATCAAGTTTATCGTCAAGTATGCTTGCCCAACATAGTGTTCTTATATATAAGATTGCTCATTAAGCTGTATCTCTTGCACCTTAGTTAGATGTGCCTCTTTGTTTTCCTGTCTCTCAGTTCATGGATCTAGTCAGGTGTTTGGGTCCTCCCCTAGACTAGATCATAAGCCAGCCAATATTGAGCTGATTCTTCCATACATAGATATTATTGGTTTTTATCAAGGAACTAATTTAAACCTTCTAATTGCACTACAGAAGACTCATCACAATTGTACTTAATATCCACTATCTGCTATGTTATCATATGCTGATGTTTTATCTTCTTTACCAATTTTGACTCTATTAGTGAACTATATTTCATATCCGATTCTATTTCTCATCCTAGTTGACGAACAGCTACAGAGGAAAAGATGGCTGCACTTGAGTATAAACACAAATGAGATGTGATTTCTTTGCTCCTGGGAATAAAACCCAATAGAAATAAATGGGTCCACATAGTAGAAGTCAATCCAGATAATTATCTAGCTCATTAGAAAAGCTTGTCACTTAGCTAAAAGGTATTCTTAGACATGAGGTAGACTATGTCAATACTCTCCCCTGTTGCCAAGATGGCTTTTGTTAGATTTCTTATTTTCGTTGGCTGCTACTACTTATTGGTATTTGCATTAATTAGACATAAAAAAAAAAAAAAAAAATGCCTTCTTACATGATGATCATAATGAGTTTTATTTGGATCAAACTCCAAGGTTTATTGCTCACAGGGAGTTTGGGCTTGTGTGTTGGCTAAAGAAATCTTTGTATACTTTGAAAAAGTCACCATAAGCATAGTTTGGCAGATTTAGTAAAGCAATGTTTGAGATTAAGCTCTCTCATTGTAATAGCAATCACTTTGTGTTCTATCATCATGCTAGTGTCGTGTGTACTTTCTCGTCATGTATATTAATGATATTGTCATTACTAGAAGTGATAATACCATATTATAGATCTGAAATTGTTTCTTCAAAGTTAATTTTAGACCAAAGATTTCAATAGTTTGCATTACTTTCTTGACATTAATATTGCTAGGTGTCATTATAGCAACTTCCTTTTGTAAAGAAAGTACACTAGATTAAGAGGTTTTTGCTGAATTAGGAAGGTACAACAATTAGTTGGTAAGCTCAATTAGTTAGTTGGGCCACATCCAAATATTACCTTTTTGGCTAGTGAGTCAGTTTAGTTCTTCTGCTCGTGTTCCTCATTGAGAGTTTATAATATGAAATATGTAATATTTTACGAATACACCAAATTGAGGCTTCCTATATAATGATAACTATCATACTCAAGTTGAGCATTTTTATGATGCTGATTGGTTTGTGTCATTGTCATACTCATTTCGGAAGTCTACCATCGATTGCTGTATGTTTGTTGGAGGCAAAATTGTATCACGGAAGAGGAAATCACAAAACATGGTAGCCAAATCAAGTGTAGAACCATAATATCGTGCACCAACCCATGTTATATGTTAAGTGATGTAGCTTTGATAATTATTTGATTCTCTTAAATAAGAATTCCGAGTGTTCTTAGTTGTGGTACAATAATCAAGAAGCTGTACAAAATACACCAATCCGATATTTCATGAGTTTACAAAATATATTGAAATAGATTGCAACTTCTTTTTTTTTAGAAGCTCCAACAAAACTTAATTCACATTTTTCATGAGGACTAGAGATCAACTTGTAGACATTTTCACTAAGACCTAAACTAGAGTTCAAGTTATGTATACTTATAACAAGTAGATCATGATCAACATTTTTGCTCTAGCTTTAGAGGGAAAGTTACAATATACTGTTAGAACATGTTTTAGGATATAATATGGTATGGTATATTCTTTCGAAAGAATAATTTAATATTTTTAATATATGTAAATAACCTTATTTATATATGTAAATAGAACCAACTATACTATGAGGTTTTCACTTCTCTTTTTATTTTACACCGTCGAAGGGAGAAATGTAAAGAAAGAACAAAATCATAGTTCTAAAGCCACAACAGACTGACCCACCACAAAGAGAAACCAGTCCAGAAAAGGGAAGATGAACGCACAGTTTCAAGACAGAGAGGAACAGACCAACACCACACAAGCCAGTCCAGAAGATGCCTCTGGTGTCAATCGTAGCTCCACCAGTCCAGCAGGGACATCTCTGATGAGGCCCATTCTGGCAACAAATGTTCTCCAACCTCCATACAAAATTACTTAACATCAAGGAACCACAAAGCCCAGCTGACTACTAAGCGTGTTCACAGATCAGCACAGAAGGGTTGTTTGGGGGAGATTTGTCACTCCAAACTTCACAGAAGAGAATCCACAAGCTCAGTTGGCAGCTACAACAAAAAGTCCAGACAGCCCTCTTTACTGCCAGAACTTTGTCAAGATTGCCACCACAATTGTTCTGAGAGCGAAACAATAAAATGAAGGATATTAAGCTAATCAAGAACCATAAATTGTGTTTAATGTTCAATACCTCTCAATGTGAGGATCCCTTTGTTTAAATACTAAATATACAACATTAACATTCCCTATTTGATAGCGTAAGTATTTGCAAAATTGGCACCTAATTGCGGTTACAATCTTGAATTTCCTCAATTAGAGGTACAATAATACATGAATATTACCAAAACTAGAAATATACTAATATACAGTGTGTTACACTTACATTCACATTATTCTCTTTCCTTTGGGCATTATCCATCCCAGGACTAAGTTGGGTTTGGTGTAATACCCAGGACTCCTACCTGGATGATTTTGATATTAATTGTGATTTTTGGGTTAATTAGATATGTTTTTAAGTAATTATATTGAAAAATTTTAAGGGTATATGGTTCGGTGGTGCGGTGCCTGATACACTCCCAAGGGGTGCCCGAGGCGCCAATTCCAGAATGTCAACACCTGAGGCGCCAATTCTAGAAAGTCAACACCCGAGCGCCAATTCTAGAAGGTCAGGTGCCCAAGCCGTGCCTAAGGCGCGCTCAAGCACCCGTTGGGTATAAAAGGAGTGTGCAGGTTGGGCTTCGTCATTTCATGCAGCAAAAAAGAAAGAGGAGCGGGAGAGAGCACAGCGAGAAGAGAAAGAAGGCACTGTTCGGATTCTTTGGAGCATCCTTTTGTCAGATCTGCTTGATATAAGATCGAGGCAAATATCCTCTAACCCTATCATTTGTCTGATTTCGTATTTGATAACGTTTTGTTTTGATTTGGAGATTTTAAGATCGTGTGTGCACTTCAACTAGCCCATTTGTTCTCCTTGTACATGCATAATAGTTTTACCGGTTGTTTGAGAGATTTGTTTTGTTTCTGTTATTATTTAAGAGTTTTGTATTTTTTGAAAAACTGGGTAAAAATCGAACATTGTATATATATATATATATTTGTATGAAAATGAGCATGAAATCTTACATAGGCCATGCATTTTTACATGTATGTGCCGAAATTTTGGTCACTACCTTTGAATTTGTTATTGGATATTCTGGCCAGCTCCCAACGAGGAAATTTGTTATTGGAAATCCCTTTCCATCAACCAGAGAGTCTTGGATGTAGTGATCCACCCCTTTAGATATTTAATTGAACTTTATAATATATTCGAACGTCTTAATATATCTGACAAATTCGAGGGTTGCACCCAAAGCTAACGGTGACAAAATATAGTTAGCAACCTTACCTATGGAAGACAGAGGATATAGGTGGCTTAGCATGCTAGCTTAAATTACATTTGATTTGGCCTAAGATTACCATAAGCATGTGTAACCCTTCATCATGTTAGTTTTTAGCTAATCGGAACTCAAATTTGGCACATGATTTGCATTTCTGCATCGAGTTGTATTTAGACTTTGATTTGCACTTGGCTTGAGATTCGTCGATTTTGCCCACATAAGGATTTTGGTATGTCTTGTACATTTGATTTTGATTATATGTTTTGATCTGGACTTTGAATGATATGCATTCAGTGCTACTCTGGCTTCTGCGCATGCGACTAGATTATTGGACTATTGGATTTCGTCTCTAATCACGATTTCATCGAACATTGGATTGGACTTCTGATTTGGTATTAGGATTACTTTTAATATATATATATATATATGTATATCCCGAGAGAACTGTTTTCTTATTAGATATTTGTTTTGGATTTGATATATGATTTGAGTATGAGACTACAATTGATTTTGATATTGGATTCTGTCTTGGATTTGACGATTGGATTTTGACATCAGCAATTGGAATTTATATCTGTCATCTGATTTGATATTTTTTTCTTAGACCCTCCGTCTGATTTATTGGACATGTTTGTTTTCGTATATAATACTTGTTGAACTTTAGACTCATATTTTATGTTTTATTCCTTCAGAGTAGAAGGCTTGGATTTATTGTAGAAGCAAGACGAGATCCGGTGCAATGTCGTATTCTCTGGTGAGTATTATATTTCTCTAGATTTAGATGTCATCGGCTGTGTATTGATTTTTGGATGGATTTTGTTTTGGGCTACCTTTGGATTTTGAAGTCAAACGAATGTGGGCCTTTGGACCGTGTATTAAGGATGTATGAATTTATTTTATTATGTGAATGAGTTGTCTTTTGGATATTTTTCTTACGACTGTTTGAAGCAAGTCATGATTATTTTGTCCAAACAGATTACGCGGGTTATATTTGGGCCCCATATATGTTTTGTTTGTCACACCCAATTTGGGATTTATTTATTTACTATTTGGGATTTAATTGTTTAATTGTTTAACCTGCTTGATCCGAATTTGTGACAAAACTGACATTAGAGAAAGTCGTAATGGGAAGTGTTTTTGGTTGATTTTAGTTTGATTTTTGGGAAAGCTGTTGATTGAATCTTTTGCATGATAGATAAATATCATGGTAGACCGTAGAAATTTTAGAAGTCGGAGATCATTCTCAAGTCGAGAGAACAAGATTAGGAGTAGAAGGTCAGTCTCAAGTCAAAAAGATGCCAAGGGCAGAAGATTAGTCGCAAGTCAGGAGGATATTAGGGGCAGGAGATCGGCCTCGAGTCGTGAGGGCGATTATGTTGCTATGATGGGTCGCATGAGCGATGTGATAGACAAGATGATCTAGTGGCAAAATTAGGCTATGGCTGCTTTGAGAATAATGGCCAACTAGGGTCAGGGTCAGACGCCCTTTCAGCGATTCAAAGGTGATCATATTCCGGAATTTTCAGGAGAATTCAACCCGATCAAAGCAGAGAACTAGCTCAAGAAGGTGGAGTCTTCGAGGTCATCGATTGCCTCGAAGAGGACAAAGTGAGGTTTGACGCGTGTATATTGGATGGCAAAGTTATGAGATGGTGGGACTCCTAGTGCCATATTTTGGGGCAACTTGGAAGGTCTTTTGGGAGGCATTTCTGGAGAAGTACTTTCCATCAAGCATCTGGGAGATCAAAGGAACTGAGTTTGGTGGGTTGCGGCAAGAGAATCAGTCAATAGCTGAGTACGACGCGCAATTTTCAGAGCTGTTTAGGTTTGCTTCCCATTTGGTCGCTTACGAGTCCCCGAGAGCTCTGAACGGGCTGCAAGATTCGATCCGAAAGCAATTGGTGCCGCTCCAATTGCGGACCTATAGCAAGGTACTAGACCGAGCCTCATTGATCGAGTAAGAGTAGTTTCGAGAGAAGTATTTTCAGAAAAAGTCAAAGCAGCGAAGCCAAAGCTCTAAGGATGGAGTCTCTTGTTGGATATCTCGTTTGATGTCTGAAAGTCGAGACAAAGGAAAGTCAAGCCAAGATAAAGAAAAATCAGAAGAAGCAAAGACTTCTCCTCCGAGGTTCCAGTTTAGAAGTCTACCGTGAGTTTTGTGGGAATAATCACGCGGGACGAACTTGTTATGGCCAGAGCGAGGCCTATTTCAATTGCAGTCAAACGGGCTACTTGTTTAAGGATTATCCAAACCCGAGGCATTTAGATAGGAGGCCAACAGTTCCAGGCAGGGCGTTTGCAGCCACAACTTGTGATGCTAGAGCCAATCCCGCAGTTATGGAAAGTAATCTCTAGATCTTTGATTTTTTAGCACATGTTTTGATTGATCCCGAGGCTATGTACTTTTTTGTATCCCTAAGTTTGTGTGCGATTTGTGTGTGCCTCCTCAATATCTGGATTGTGAGTTGATAGTGTCTACCCCAGTGGATAAGTTTCTATTAACTAATATCGTATATCCTCAATGTCCGATTTGCGTCTGTGGCTATAAATTGTTGGTAGATCTAATTCTGCTGGATATGCCAGACTTTGATATGATTTTGGGAATGGATTGGCTGACGTGTTACCACGCAACCATAGACTGTTTCAATAAGGCAGTTTTATTTTCTATTATGGGATATGAATCCTTCAAGTTTTAAGGAATGATTAGTAAGGAAGCTTCTGCGTTAATCTTGGCGTTGCACACAAGTCATCGAACTAGATATGGGTGTCAAGTGCATCTGGCACATATGATCACATCTGGAAGTCATTTTGTGGTTATAGAAGATATTCCGATTGTTTGCGAATTTAAGGATGTTTTTCTGGAGGATTTGTCCAAATTGTCTCCTGAGTGGGAGATTGAGTTTGCTATTGACATTGTACCTAGATCTGCGCTAATTTCGAGGGCTCCATATAGGATAGCCCCAACTGAGTTAAAGGAATTGAAGCAGCAATTATATAATTTGTTGGAGAAAAGATTTATTCGACCAAGTGTTTTGTCGTGGGGCGTTCCCGTGTTATTTATAAAGAAGAAAGATTGATCGATGAGATTCTGTGTAGATTATCGAGAGCTAATTAAGATCACGAACAAGAATAAGTATCCCCTTTCGAGGATTAATGATTTGTTTGATCAGTTGCAAGGAGCTCAAGTTTTCTCGAAGATTGATCTACATTCAGTGTACCACCAGTTAAGGATTAAGCGGGATGATATTCCTAAGTCAGTTTTTAGGATGCGGTACGGTTATTATGAATTTCTGATAATGCAATTTGGATTAACAAATGCGCCGGCATCCTTTATGAATCTGATGAATCGAGTTTTTTAGCCGTACCTGGATCAGTTTGTGGTGATTTTTATTGATGATATCTTAATTTATTTGAGGAGTTTTGAGGAGCATGAGGCTCATCTGACGATCGCGTTGCAAACTTTGAGAGAGAAGCAATAGTTTGCTAAGTTGAAGTATTACCTTCGGTTAGAGGAGGTGTCATTCTTGGGTCATATCATTTCAAAGGGCGGTATATTAGTAGATCTGAAGAAGGTGGAAGCGATGACAAATTGGGAGAGGCCAGCGAATATTGCTGAGGTGCGGAGTTTCTTGGATTTGGCTGGGTATGACAAGCGTTTTGTGGAGAAATTCTCGACGATTGCGGTACCTTTGACCTGGTAAAGACAGTATTTATTTGGGATGATAATTATGAGGAAAGTTTCCAGGAGTTGAAGCGAAAATTAACGTCAGCACCTATATAGTCTAATCCTTGATGAATTAGAAGGATTTGTGGTATACTGTGAAACTTTCAATAAAGGTTTGGGATGTGTTTTGACGCAATGCAGTCGGGTGGTGACTTATAGGTCTAAACAATTGAAGATTCACGAGCAAAACTGTCCCAGCCATGATTTTGAGTTAGCAGCTGTGATATTTGTATTGGAGATTTGGTAGCATTATCTGTATGGGAAAAAAATTTATAGTCTACTTTGATCATAAAAGCTTAAAGTATCTTTTCTGCTAGAAAGATTTGAATATGCAGCAACGGAGATGGATAGACTTATTGAAAGATTACGACTGTAAGATCCAATATCAGCCAGGAAAAATGAATGCTGTTGTTGATGCCATGAGTAGGAAGTCTTCTAGATTAATGACTAATTTGATGATCAAAGAGTAGGAGATGCTGGATAGAATGAAAAGTTACATAATCCGGTTGTACTCCCAGAGTTTGAGGATGATGTTATCTTATCTCCGGGTGCAGTCAGAGATTCTAGAAAAGATTAAGGAAAATCAAAAGAGCGACGTGTATCTGATAGAGATTGCGGGAGATTTAGATAGTGAGTCGCAAGCAAAGTTTCATTTTCGATCTGACGGGATTCTTTGTTTTCGAGATCGGGTTCGTGTGCTGAACATTAAGGAGTTGAAGGAAGAAATTCTGAATGAAGCTCACAAATCGCGATATATGATCCATCTTGGAATGAATAAGATATATTATGACATAAAGAAGACTTTCTGGTGGCAAAACATGAGAAGAGAGATTGCAACTTATGTGGCTAGATGATAGCAGGTGAAAGCAGGGCATAAAAAGCCTCCAGGGTTCTTGCATCCTTTGCTGATTCCCAGTTGGAAATGGAAGTACATAGCGATGGATTTTATTTTGGGATTGCCTAAGATGGCAAAAAATGTGGATGCCATTTAGGTGATTGTGTATAGATTGACAAAATTTGCTCATTTCCTATCGATTCGGATGATGTATTTAAGAGATAAGCTAGCTCGTCTATACATCAATGAAATCATAAGGTTGCATGGTATTTTGGCTTTGCTTGTGTCTGATCGAGATCCCAAGTTTGTATCAAAGTTTTGGAAAGGTTTGCATAATGAGTTGGGTACCAAGCTCCAATTTAGCTTAGCTTTTCATCCGTAGACGAACGGTCAATTTGGAAGGACTATCCAAATCCTGGAAGATATGTTGAGGGCGTTGGTTTTGGAGATAAGAGGATCTTGGGATAGCTATTTGTCGCTTGCTGAGTTCGTGTATAATAACTATCAGTCAAGTATCGGGATGACTCCATTTGAAGCTTTGTATGGTTGAAGATGCAAGTCTCCTATTAATTGAGAAGAGATCAATGATCGTATGATCGTAGATCATTCGGCCGCGACATTATTCAAGACACTTTCAAGAAGATTAGAATTATTTGAGATTGATTGGTCAAGAATTAGAGTCGCCAAAAGAGTTACGTTGATAGGAGGAGATCTGATTTGGAGTTTAATGTGGGCAACCATGTGTTTGTAAAGGTGTCACTGAGGAAAGGGGTTTTGAGGTTTGGAGTAAAGGGCAAATTAAAGCCGAAGTTTATCGGGTCTTTTGAAATTTTTAAGCAGATCGAAGACGAGACTTATAGATTGGCTTCGCGTTTGAATTTGGCAACTTGTCATGATATCTTCCATATCTCAATATTAAGGAAATATGTGTATGATCCTTCTCATGTGATTGAATTTGAGCCATTGAAGATAGACGAGAATTTATCTTATATCAAGGTTCCCATTCAGATTTTGAATCGGAAGGATTAAGTATTGAGGAATAAAATTATTCTATTAATCAAGGTATTGTGGATGAATCATTCGGTCGAGGAGGCTACATGGGAGCATGAAGATGAAGTCTGGGAGAAGTTCCCCTATCTATTTGAGGATTAAGGTGCATGAATTTCACAGATGAAATTTTTATGATGCGAGAATGTAATACTCCGGACCTCTACCTCGATGATTTTGATATTAGTCGTGATTTTCAATTAATGTGATATATTTTGAAATGAAATTATATTGTAAAATTTTGACGGATATTTGGTTCGATGGCGCAGTACCTGATGCACACCCGAGGTGCGCCCAAGGCTCTGATTCCAAAATGTCAGCACCCAAGGCACGCCCAAGGCATGCTCAAGCACCGATTGGGTATAAAAGGCACACGCAAGTTGGGTTTCGTCATTTTGTGTAGCAGAAAAGAAAGAGGAGATAGAGAGAGTGCAGGGAGAAGAGAGAGAAGGCATCGTTCTGGTTTTTTAGAACATCCTTTTGTCAGATTTGCTTGGTATAAGATTGAGATAATACTCTATAACCCTATTCTTTGTCTATTTCACATCTGATAACATTTTGTTTTGATTTGGAGGTTTTAAGTCCATATGTGCACTTTTAACTTGCTCGTTCGTTCTCCTTGTGCACGCATGAAAGTCTTACTGGTTGTTTGAAGGATTTGTACTACTTTTGTTATTATTTGAGGGTTTTATGATTTTCTAAAAACTGAATAAATATTGGACACTATGTAATTTTATATTTGTATGTTTGTATGAAAATAAGCATAAAATCTTGCATGAGCCATGCATTTACACATACATGTGTTGGGGTTGCGGTCGTGGTCACTACCTTTAAATTTGTTATTGAATATTATAACTAGCTCCCGATGGAGAGATTTGTTATTAGAAACTCCTTTCCAATAGCAAAAAAGACTTGAATATAGTGACCCGCCCCTTTAGATATTTAATTGGAATTTCTAATATATTCAGACATCCTAATGTATCTGACAAACTTGAGAATTGCATCAAAAGTCGCATGTGGCAAAATATAGTAACCTTACCTATAGGAGATAGAGTACATAGATAGCCTAGTATGCTGACCTAAACTGCATTTGATTTGGCCTAAAATTACTGGGAATATGTATAAATTTTTTCTCACATTAGTCTTTAACTAATTAGAACTCAATTTGGCATATAATTTGCATTTTTGCATGGAGTTGTATTCGAACTTTGACTTGGACTTTGATTTAAGATTCGTCGATTTTGTCCATAGATTAGTTTTGGTATATCTCGTACATTTGATTTTAAATATATGTTTTGATCCGAACTTTGGATTATCAACTTACAGTGCTACTCTGGTTTCTACGCATGCAATTAGATCATTTGGCTATTGGATTCTGTCCCTAATTACAATTTGATCGGACATTGGATTGGACTTCTGATTTGGTATCCGAATCACTTTTGATAAATATATATATACATCCCAAGAGAACTATTTTCTGATTAGATATTTATTTTAAATTTGATATATAATTTGAGTACGATACTACCATTGATTTTGATATTAGATTCTATATTGGATTTGATGATTGGATTTTGATATCAGCGATTTGGATTTATATTTGTCATCTGATTTGACATTTATTATTGGACTCTCTTTCTAATTTATTGAACATATTTGTTTTTAAATATAATACTTATTGAACTTTAAGCTCATGTTTTATGTTTTATCCCTTCAGAGTAGAAAGCTTGGATTTATCATAGAAGCAAGACGAGATCCGACGCGGCGTTGCATTCTCTAGTGAGTATTATATTTCTCTAGATTTAGATACCGTCGGCTATGTATCGATTTTTTGGATGGATTTTGTTTTTGGTTGTCTTTGGATTTTTGAGTTAGTCGAATGTAGGCCCTTGGACCGTGTATTGAGGATGTACGGATTTATTTTATTATGCAGATGAGTTGTTGATGTCTTTTGGATATTTCTCCTTACAACTGTTTGGAGCAGGTTATAATTAATTTGTCCAAATGGTTATCCGATGAGATTTTGTGCGGTTATATTTGGGCCCCATATATGTTCGGTTTATCACACCTGATTTAGGATTTATTTATTTGTTATTAGGGATTTAATTGTTTAATTGTTTGACCTATTTGGTCCAGGTTTGTGACATTAGATATAACACAATTCTAGCTCTCACCACATCAATGAGAACACAGTAAGTGGAAAGAGCATTGCAATAGAGAGCATAAGAGAAAGAACCGAAAAAGATAAAGGAAAAGAAAAGATACAACTTAGTGAAAGCCCTTACAAGTAGGGTTAGGGATCTTTTCAAGTATATATAGGATAACGTACAGTATAGTACAAAGATACAAAAATGTCTAATTGCTACATCTATTGTGGATAAAAAAGAGAATTACATTGGGCTTTAATTTAGGGAGAAGAGGCACTTCTATTTACAGGAAAAAAAAACGATGGCATCTAGGATTAGGAAGTAACCTATCTTTAATACCTCATAATATTATTAGAGAGGAAGTTAAGAGAACCCCATGCCTATTGGAGTTAGTACTATTCACATATATAGGGTCATTTACAATTAGTATGGCAAGAAATAAAATGTAATAGTTAGGTCAAATGTAGAATCAGAATATCGTGTTGATGCATGTTACTTGAAGGAAGTTGTTTTATCAATTAATTACTTTTTTTGGTTGTAAGAGTAATGGCCATGGTGCGATAACTAAGTAGCTATCCACAACGTATCAAATTTGGTACCTCACCGGAGCATAAAATATATAGAAGTCAATTGTCATTTTGTTCGTGAAAAGTTTTAATAGCGCTTAACTCACGTTCATCATAGAAGGACTAGAAATTAGTTTGCAGATATTTTTACCAAGCCCTTAACAAGAGTTTGAGTTGCATATATTGGTAACAAGCTAAGCATAATCAATATCTATACTCCAACTTGAAAGGAAGTGCTAGAATTTGCTTATAATTAGTGGTAGCATATGCTTACTGTTACAATATGATATGTTGATAGCATATTTATGTAGGGGTACTTTAATTTTTATATTATGTTGAAAATAATTCTATACATATGTGAATATATCCCTAACCCTAATTTAATGAGTCTTCCACAATGTTGATTTCTCTTCTTTTTTTCTGTTAGTACAAATATTAAAATACCCTTGTAACCAAAAGAATATTATAATACTAAAAGTAACATATTCTAACAAGGGCAAAGAAAAAAGAGCTTAGTGGAAGCCCTCCCAATTAGAGTTAGAGATCTATCACGTATATAATTATCTATAATTAGTAGAAAAACTAATATATCCATACAAAGGAATTTACTATCAGCATATCCTATATTAACCATAAGCATATTCTACTACATACTATAGGCACATTCTTAAAACAACCAAAAATGAAAAAAAAATTGATGATAAGGTATAAAACCTAGAAAAATGGTTATTATTCAGATTTAGATTTTACAAGACATGCAAATGATTACAAGTCCATTATACATACATCAATAAGAAATTAATAAAATAACAACAATGCTCAAATTAAAATAGATTCTCAATTCTGGTCAGAGTTCTCTATTTTAGAATTCTAGAAAAAAATCAAATACGTACAGGACAATTTCTCTCCAAGAAGACTCAAATCTATAACTACTTGGGCACAATCTATGGAAAGGAGGTAAAAGGACTATAGCCACAAAAAGCCTGTGACTCAATCATCTTCATCCTTGTCCTCCTTTTTCTGAGGTCATGGGATGTATTTAAGGTTCCATTACAAAATCAACAAAGATCAATTTTACCAACTTCATCTCTCTATTGCATTCTTTACTCACCATTCCCATCAGATGATTACCTCATCTGGATCTGCGCCCTTTCCAAAACACGAATAGCACTCAATAAGAGGTGATGTGTGGATGTCTTCTTAGGTTTATCTGCCTATATAAATGCTCAGTTAAGGTGAATTATGCAAACCACATTTTGTGAAAATGTCCTAATCCTTCTTTTTTTTTTTCTTTTTTGGTAACATACATGGGCTACAAAGTAGAATGTCACACTCCCAAACTCAATGCCAGTTCGACATCAAATCCACCCACCAATATAGTGAATCCTTTGCTGCTGTTGTTCATGAAAACCACAGCTTGCAACCACACAATGGAAACCTTGCATGCAGGCCTCCATTTAGGCCTTTACACTGCTGAAGTGAACTCAATGAAGAGTACAGTTCTTGTTCATAGAAGATTGGAACAGGCTTCTGAATCATGAGTTCTTTCACGGAATGCAAGCTTGCCATAGGTTCTTTCCTACAAAGACCATGTCAAGACAAATGGTTCTCTGAAATCTCCACCATAGTCCAATATATTCCTCTAGATAAGAAATGGTTAATTTCACAGTTTCTCTTATGCTCTTTTCCTTTGCAAGTGGATACAATTTCTCATTGATTTACTCATAGAAGGAATAGGCTCGAGCTCATGACTGAACCCCAGAAGGGAACTCTTGAATTCATTCTTGGTGGACACATGAGTAGAAGCACTGGTGGCACCAAGTGTTTGAACAGTGGTTGGAGTGGCAGAACCAGAAGTGGAATGGGAATCCATGGGGGTCTAGCCTTTTCCAAGCAATCTAAGCACGGGATAAGAAAATTAAGATTTTCCTTTTTCTTTTTTTTTTAAAAATGGGGAATGGCTTGCTGCAATTGATTGTTCATTGAATGATTTATGTGTTTCAGCTGCAAAGCTTCCTCACTAATCTGCTTTTCCTTAGTTCTCTTGATGTTTGACCACTCCCTCTATGTACCCCTGAAATTCATCTCTCCAAACAAAAAGTTTGTCAACTCATTGGGTTAAAGGCTCTCATGGCATGCTCAAACCAGGCTAGTAAGCAATGTCTGACAGCACTAAATGCTTCAAGCTGATGGGTGTCCCATTTGGGGTTTTGCATGGGATCTTAGTTAGGATCAGATCATCTAACACGGGTGAATCAAAGGGGTTCTCCTGTTAAGGTTTGTGACATGGGATTATGTCACTATTGTAGAGCATTATATGGATAAAAGAAATCAACTCATATCTAATAAATCGGTCGATATGCACCAGTATCGAGCCCCTTGATATCATATTTTTCGATATTGTCACAAAAATCACAATATGTTATCGTATTTACGACATATCACAATATATCGGCCGATATACCCAATATTTTCCTATCAGCTTATGATTTTCCGTAAAGTTTCTTCATACAATATATCTGATATATAATCTACACCAATATGGCTATAACCGATACTGATACCAATATTTTCATCGATAAGAGTAAGCATGGTTGAACTTTAGAATGTAGTGATAGAGTTCAAATAAGGGCAATAGGGTTTCCAAGTACAATTCGGCTCAACTGCCTTCAAATGGAGGTATGGTATGGTGTGAGACAATCTTTGATGGTAAGGAGGTTGAGGGCTATTTGCTTCAATGCTTTTGACATGTTTGATGGGATACCTCATTGATGATTTCTTACAACTATAGATACAGTTATTGAACAAGTTGTCCTACTTAGAGTTGATTTAAAGCGCATTCAACCTCAGTTCACGAATTTCAACTAGTCAAGCTACTAAGGTACTGTTCTTTGCTCAACCAGCCATAGACTTCGTTGACAAACCAACCTACTTGAGCTCATTTCAGGGTACGGTTACAAGTTAGTTGAAGATGCTTAGTGAAGTTAGCAATCCAAGCTCAAGCCTAACTTTGACCTCATTCAAGGAACCAGCCAAGTCTGAGCAACATACGAATTGAACTGGCCTGACTAATTTACAGTCCCAGCTGCCAGTAGTTTAGCTGGTGGACATATTGTGTTTTCAATGAAAGAGAAATTCAATTTGCAGGTGCAAGCAGCACAATGACAACAACAGCTAACATTTATGCAGGAGCAAAGCTATGATAACAATTCATGGGGAAAGGGAAGACCCTAAGCAAATAGGAATTAACAACATTAAATTAGTTTCACTATATTAATGTAAACAAATAACATACGCCTCTATATATATAGGCCAACCAAGAAATTAAGAAAACACCTTAACTGCTGCAGTCTCCTATTTAAGACAGAATTCTCAGAGAACTATAAACCTGGTTAGGGGTTGACTTTCTCTCCACAAAGGGTCCAACGTTTGACGGCTTGGAGTATGGGACTATGACAGTGATGTAGGGCGGAAGTTGCATGCTACCTGCCACCCAATGACTGCAGAAATATCTTATGGACAAAAAATATTAGCCACTCTTTCCCAAACACTATCATCCTCCCATCCCCCCAAAAAAAAGAGGAAATAAGGAAAAGGAATAGGAGGGATTCCCAGGAAAATTTTATTTGGACAACCTACAAGGCTATGACACTGAGCTTCAAAGCAAACAGCTAATATGCATATCCAGGCTAGAAGTCACAATTCCGCAAAGAGATTGCACATAAAAGTAAAAGGCAACTAACACCCCCACAAAACAAAATCCTAATGAAATACTATTAAGGTGTGAAAAATTAAAGTGACTAACACATGTATGAAATTATTTGTATAACATTAATCCCCACTGCATTATAAGGATATGTACATCTTACCCATTCAAAGTCAACAATGTGAAAAGACTCATACACTGGTCCACCTTTTTCAACATAACTATGCTCATGTACTATTAAGGTGCACTGACAGCATAATTGAACAATTTTTTTTTTTTTTTATAAATCTATGGCCTGTTGCCCATATGCCGAGTCACACACTCACACACACACACACACATATAATTTTCAAACCACCAATATCGGCACAATGGGATTACTCTATTATGACCTCGAAGTCACTAGTTCAAGCGACAGAAACATCTCTACATTGCAAATGTATGACTACATACAACTAACCTACCCAAGAGCCAGCAATGTGGGAAGGCTGGAACGATAGTCCATCCCTTCTGCATTTTATCTCGAGTACTTGGAAAATTCTTCTCCAATTGGCATCAAAAGCAAGATTCAAATGGTTTAAATCATATTTAAGCATGTTCACTTATATTTAAATCTCATACCTCAGTTAGAACGACCCCCATGTTCAGCACCTTGGTGACAAGGCCCATTGCAGAGTCATGTGATATTTCATTAAGGTTTATCTTATTTCTGTTGACATTTAAAAAGTTCATTACGCTAATATGCAATGAAATTCCCATCAATGGAATGCAAAACGAGCCAAGAGCATATGGAGCTTTTTTATAACCAACCTCTTGAGCATTTTTGCTGAAATTTCTCGTGGATCTATCACATCAACAGCCCATCCAATTGCTTCATCGGCCTTCAACGTTACAAATAATTCCTCTCTCTTCTCTTCCTTCAAAGTTTTTGAGTCTGAAACAGGTAAAGTAAAACGTTAGTGATGAAACTGTTTTACATCTGATTTATAGTTGGCAGGGACAGTCAGGAATTAGCGAAAATGGACTAGGAAAAAAATTCCATTCCCCCTTTCACATCCATACAGCTGTCACATGACTTTCCAATAAAATAGATAATCAGAAGCACCCAAATCATCACTCTTTGGCATATATAAGAAGGCTATGCACTGAAACCGACCATCATATTGACTAAGCAAAGCACCAATGTTCTACGCTTATAAAAAGATATTCAAAGGAGTTCCTTGGAAATTGGGAAGGATGCATAGCAGCTTATTCTTAGTAAAATGGAGATTTCCTTTCTTTTTAACAATAGGAGTGCTGTTGTGGGATTTGAAAAAAATACTTCTTAATTGTTTTTCACAGTTCACCGTGTAGCTCGTCAGCTGCAAAGGATCTACTATGATTTCATTATGTACCAACATTTGAATACAAGTAAGATGTTGTTGATACTGAAGCACTGCATGTGAAATTAAATGAAGGAGAGGCAGGGGTAAAAATACATAGACTTGAATTACTGACAGGCTGACACCACAACTTTAGAGTTAAATCAATTATGGATAAAGCAAGTTTTAATTTTTTTTACTTCCAAAAGATCATGCTTAGCTGGTTCTAAATGCCATAATTATGTGTACATGAAACTCTGACAAAACGACAACACAAATATAATAAGGAACCAAGGGCTTTGTTTTGAGCTCAAGAAAACTGAGGGAAAAGGAAATGATGGGAAATTGTATGAAATTGGAACTTAAAATTGTCCAACTCAATTGTTCTTTAGCTTTTACTCTTACATCAAGCTCTTAGAGTTCCTAACATGACTCATCAGCTCAATTACACCAAATGAAACAGATGTAGTGATACAAGAGGACCACCAGCTGTGATAGATGAGAGTAGTAACTGTAAATAAGTTTGATCATATGTTACATAAAATTTGTGTCAACTGGCTAACCTCTTGAAGACTATACATAGCAAGGGGAAAAAGCCAAGACCAGTTGAATGAACCACTAGGAATTTCATCCAAAATGATGTTTAAGGTCTAGAGTGTAATCACCAAAATCACGAAGGGAAAAACACTCTCTCTCACAACAGAAATACATTGATTTTTGAATATTAGAAACTAAATCACTAAAAAGTTCCCTCTTCTCTTTTATCTCATCTAAGAGGAGGAATAATGTCTTACATATTTTCCTCTCTTAACTACTTTGAACATTCATGCTGACTGGTCAATGTGGGGACAGTGGGAGTGATTCTTATCATTGTCTATCTAATATCAAATTGCTCCCCTGTAATTTAATTTCAGTCAAATAGTTAAATACTTATGGACTTTGTCCACCATAGGCACACCCAACCCATCCAAACAATAAAGAAATCAAGCATCAGTTGGAGGACAAAGAAGACATCGGTGACGTTTAGTTGATCTGTACTCTCAGTTGGTGTGAATGGAAGCTGTATCTTAATTCTCATTCAGATGTGTTGAATTACACAATGTTAACATAGCTCTACTTCTACAGGCTGCACGATTTAATCACAGCCATATCTGATTGCCAACCTATCAACAAATTACAGCCACATATACAAGTTTGAAAATAGAAAACAGGAAAAAAAAACTCAGGCTTCTTCTGTACTCAAAACAGTTGATTCATCACATAGGTAGCTAAGTATAGAGGAGTCTTTGTTGCTGTAGTTACTCAATCTGTTTCTGCTCTGTTCATTCCATGTGATCTGTATCTTGCTTCATCTGTAATCTGAGTGTGTTCCAGTGTAAAACACTCATATTGACTCAATGGAATAGTGGGAATATCCAATAAATCAGTAACACAAAATCTGACCATTTGAACAGTGAAATAATCAGATGGTAGAGGAAAAATAAAAATCAAACTTCAATATACATGCTCAACGTGGAGTAATATCTTTAACTCCCATTTTGGATAACAAATGATAAAACATTGGAGCATTTAGTCACTTTGCAAAGATGTCTGCCAACTGGAGTTTTGAAGCAACAAAAAATAGTGGAGAAAATTTTTGATTGTATTCCATGAATGAGGTGTTGATCAATCTAAATATGGTTTCTTATTTCATAAAACATAGGATTGACTGCTATGGAATTGCAGCGTGGTTGTCACAACATAGCTCTATACTCAGCCTCAGCTGAACTTCTAGATACTATGGTCTGTTCTTGGATCTCCATGAAATTAATGAATCCTAGGAAATATACAATAATATGTGGTAGAACTCCTTGTATTTGGACATGGAGCCCAATCTAGATCATACGATGCATTAAACTATCAAGAGTGTGCTGTTGGCATAATACCTTGAGCTGGTGTTTGCTTTATGTTGTCAGGACTCTGTAAGCAGCATGTAAATAGGTAATCAAGGAGTTGCCATGAATTGGCTAAGTAAATATGACAGCAAAGGCAATATCTGGTCATGTGATAGTCAAATAAAGAAGTCTTCCAGTCATTGTTCCGTACACAGTTGGATCAGAGAGGATATCCCCTTCTTCTTTAAACAACTTGATGTTTTATTCCATTGGAGCTTTACACGGTTTGGCACCCATCATTTCTGAATCTGACAAGATGTCTAAAGCATACTTTTTTTGACAAGTGTGTATGTTGAGACGATTTATTGGTAAATCTATACCAAGGAAGTATTTCAAACGACCAAGGTTGTTGATATTGACGTTGTTGTCTAGAAATACTTTCAATATCAAAACTGAATTTAAATCATGAAATGCACTGATAATATCATCAACATACACAAGTATAGCAATGAATAATCTGTCTGATTGCTTGGTGAACAGGGTGTAATCAGCCCTGAATTGGTGAAAACCACATTCAAGAAGAGGAGGAGAATGTGGCATGCCATTGCTTCGATGCTTATTTTAGACCATGCATACTTTTCTTTAGTTTGCACACACCTTTGGATCTGGGACAGAGCACCCCCTCATGTAAACTACTCATTCGCCATGAAAACATCCATTATTAACATCTAGTTGAGATAATTCTCAAACTTCAATCGATGCTACTGCCAGGAGTAGTCTGACTGTTGTGAGCTTTGCAATAGGGGAGAAAGTTTCATGATAATTTATCCGTTTTTATTGATTGTATTCTTTTGTTACTAAACGAGCCTTGTCTCTTCCAATAGAACAAACGGAGTTCCATTTTATCTTGTATGCACATTTAGATCCAATAGGCTTCTTACCAACTAATGGGTAAGTCAGTTGCTTCACAAGTGTTATTAAGTTCCAAGGCTTCAATTTCATTGTCCATGTCTTTATACCAATCTTTTGATTTTGTGGCTTGGTTATGGATGGTACATTTGTGATAGAATTGAAACAGAGAAGTTATGGTGTTTTGGTGACAATTTTACATAAGACATAAACATAAAGGGTAAGAGGATGTAGGGAGATTACCTGCTAGTTAGAGGATGATGGAGAAGCTTGTGAAATATTGTCTAGGTTGCATGTATGTGCTGGTTTCTTCTGAAGTCTAGATGATCTCCTCAAATTTTTCTGTCACAGTCTGGAAGATCTCCTACTAGGATGTGTTTGTGTCAGCTTGTTTGAGGTATCGTGAGTAGGAGTAGGAGTAGGAGTAGTTGACGATTAGAGTTTGGTATGATGAGTTCTGGTTTTCTGGTTCTGATATCTGAGTATCAGATATGGGTTCATCAACTTGCTGTGTAAAAGTTTTTGAATCAGAAAGTTTTATTTTGTAAGGGAAAGCTAATTTATGAAACATGGCATCCCTTGAGATAAAGATACTATGATTGTCTAGATCAAGAAGTTTTTAGCCTTTTTTACCAAAAGGATTAACCTATGTCCGAATGCTCTCCATTGTGTTTCAGGGTAGAAGCAAAAGGCATGACAGTCAAAGACTCAAGTGACTGTAGTTGGGCTCAGTTTGAAAAAGGAGTAAGTTATTGCTTCTGAAGTTTTGGAGAATGTATTCTATAAATTGACTATGTGGCGGTTAAAACACAATCATTATAGAATATAGGTGGTGATCCGATTTGGAATCTCAATACTCTGGCTACATTTAAGATATGTTCCCTTTCAACTATTCTATTAATCAAATATGTGGCAGTTAGAACACACTCATTCCAGCATGTAGGTGGTAATCCTGATTGGAATCTCAATGCTCTAGCCACATTTAAGATATATCCTATTCTGTTGGGGGATTTCAACACACGATCTTTGGTGAATGATTGCCTTACTCATGTAGAAATCATTTATAGAAATTCAGGTCCATAATGCAACCTGATTGTCTTTATTTTGGCCTGAAACTGGATTTAATAAGAGTATAGAAGGTCTGAAGTAAGGTTCTGGTTTCTGATACGGTTTTCACGAGTTATAGCCATGTGCATCTTGCCAAAATCATCCACAATTGTAAGAAAATATCTGGAACCATCATATGCACTTGTGGATCAAGGGCACCATATATAACAATGTTTTAGCTCAAAAGGATGTTCGGTTTGATGGTTTATGCGAGAAAAGGGAAGCTGTATTTTTTTTTTTGCAGAGGACATATCTCACAAATCACATCTTTATTCATAGATTCCAAACTAGGTAGAAGTTTCTCTATCAGACAAAGTCTTGAATAAGAGAGATTTACCAATCTGTAATGCCAAAGTACATGTTATGATGCATTTACAGGGAGAGCTGTTTGATAAAAGAATGGCCTAGTTGTTGAATCTTGTCTTTTGTCCACTTTGGATAAGCTTCTTCCAGCTTCAACTGATACAAGCCATTATGTACTTCACCCTTCCCAATCCTGTTCAAGGCAAGGTCCTGTATAATGCATGTAATGCCCAGTAAAAATTCTGATGTCATTAATTTTTTTTTAGTTAATTTGAAAATACTTGTACAATGACAATTTGATGGGAATTCGGATGTGGGCATCAGGCTTGGCACTAATATGCACTTGATACACGCTCATATGTATTTCAAGTAGAATGTGTGCGCTTAAGCAGCACCTCTGAAGCGCTTATGCATGTTTTAGGTAGTTTGTGTGGCGCCTAAAGCATGCCCCTACAACACTCATGCATAGTTTTGGCAAATTGCTCGAACCTAAGCCTGGCCTAATGCATCGCTCATGTGCGCCTAAGGGTTTTGAGCGGCGCCTGATACACATCATACCAATGCTAATATGCAGATTCACTTATAAAAGCTGCGCTGATACTGTTGTTGACTAGATTTCACAAGAATAAGAGAAGAGGAGAGAGAAAGAGAAGGGAGAAAAGAGAGAGGATTCAGATTCCTTCTACTTTTGTCTACGTATTGTGTTTGAGATGTATGCATATAACCTCTTTACCAACCCATTTTGAGGATTGCTGCATACATGTTTTCACCAAAGATTTTTGAGGTTTTGCTTAGGTTTTACCAAATATTTGAGGAGTTTGCTTGTTTTATACAAAATAAGTAAATATTTGAAATATTATACTTATATATGGAAATGTTTGCAAAGAAAAAATCATGAACTTGTACATTTGGGCCTTACATGTGGCAGGCCTTGTATGGGGTAGTCCATACATGTGCCAAGTCGGACTCTATTTTGTTATTTGATATGACATTTGTACTTTTCCACAGGAAGAAAAGTTTGTATTTACACTTCTCGGAGTGAAAGTTTTTTACCTTTTCGACAAAGAAAAAGTATTGAATATTTGTTACGGAATCCCTCAACATGATACTTTTTATTGAAAATTATTGTAAAGAATTAAACGGAATTAATATATTTAGACGCTCTAATATATTTAGAAAAATTTGAAGATTGCATATATTATCCATGAGTGGTAAAAGAAAATAGTGTTTGACCCTTTCTATATGGAAGAATATATAGATAGCATGTTTATGAGTTTAACTAGAAGTAATTTGGCCTAAAGTTACCGAGAATATGTATCGCCCTTCCTCAAATTTAGTTTTTGGATCTTTAGTTCTCAAACTTTAGCATGTTTTTTATTTTTTGAGATTTGTATCTATATCTGGTTTGATATTTGAGATATTTGATTTTTGAAAATTATAGGTTTTGACAATCATTTTGATTTATATGATTTTAGTGCTTTGAACTTTAGATTTTGAGTCTTTGGATTTATGACTCAGACGTTTAAATGATTTTCGTACATTTTGACTACTGGCATTCGTATACAGATTACAAATTTCATATAAGAAATCATATTTAGATATTTGTTAATTAGACATTTATCATGTTTGGATATTGAGACATTTTGACTTTGAAATATATTGGATTTTCGTACACATTATTTTTGCTCCTTTCTTTTGATTTGTTGACCAGCATTTATCTTATACATATGTAATGTACCGGTTTTTCAAACATCATAATTTCAAATAATTAAGATAATATAATCAAAATTAGATTTAAATCATATAAAAAAATTAAATTTCAGGACCGTGGGACGATCCTGCAGAGCAGTCCTACTAGGCGCCCAAGCCAGTGGGCAGGGGGGCACTCGAGTGCCCAGGGCGGGCGCTGGATCCAGGCACACAGCGTCAACCCGAGATTTATAAACTCGCGAGGGTTTGTTCGGGCCATTTTCACAGCCTCCGTGGGAAAGAAGAGAGAGAGAGAGAGAGAATGATGGAGAGATAGAGAGAGGGAAGAATCTAATGTTCCCAAGTCAGATTCCGAGCTCGAGCTAATTAGAGAAGTTGTAGATCAGGTCGAGACAAGTGTATTCATACCCTTTTCTTTCTCTCTTTGCACTATTCATCCGGTCCCCTTGAGTATTTTTGTCTCAATACCCATCCACGCTTTTATTTTCATATTACCCATAACTTCAGCATGCACATATATGAATTTTATGTCCGATTTCTCAGTTTTGATCGGTTTTTCGCACGTGAAACCCTAACCCACACCTAGATGCTTTTACCCACTTATTACTGGGGCTTTTGCATAAATTAGCTCTAAAATATGATTACTCATGCCTCAAACTTGTTAATTTAACAATTAAATATCCGATTTAGTAGTTTTTTGCGGTTTTATATACTAGGAAACTCTAACCCACACCCCCACATCTTTACCGACGAAAATTAGGGTTTGTGCATGATTTGATTTTAGAACTTGGAAATCCTAACTTCATGGACGTGGGTATTCCGATTATTTGGCATTTATGTACATTTATTTTATATATGTCAATTTTACGTGTTTCGGGAATATCGTCAAACATGAATTGAGATAATTATCTGCATGTACATTTCATATGTTATTTTGTATATGTTTCAAAAATTATGTTGTATGAAATTATGAAGGAATTTGTTGTCTAGAAACTCTAAAGTTATGTCCGACGCTTTGTGGTAAGAATTCCTTACATGTTCAAAGTTTTATGCTGATTTATGCATATAACTGAAAGCATGTAAAGACATGAATGTATAAGAAACAATTATTTGTATCTATATCAAAGAATTATGAAAGACTTTCAAAGTCTACGAAGGGAATACCACAATTTGATATGTTATGATTCATTCTCCTGGAGTGAGAACTTTGTAAAAGAAGTTTAGTGGACTTTCCCTTAAAGAATAAGAAATTATGAAACCTGGACCACGGATTTATATTTTAGAGGATAGTATTCCATGGCATGTTTTAGAATATTACAGTGGTAGATCGAAGAATGCTCCTGGACCACGGGAGATGTTTTGGTGGTATATCTGTTATTTGGCCGTCAGTATTAGATACCGTCCGCCACGGGACGTTAAAGTTGCGTAGGTAGAATATCTATTATTTGACCCTCAGTATCGGGTATCGTCCGCCACGGGATGTTAAAGTTGAGATTCGTGGGTAGCGCTTTAAAATATATAGGTGTAAATACATTCCATTCCTCAATCAGCTGCTCCATTAGCTGGTAAGGTCTACCGGCCCTAATCCGCAAAGTAAAGAAGTTACACATATTTTGGAACCTAAAAAAATATTAGTAAATCGGGAAAGATAAATGTATTCCGCAAAGTACATTTGATCATGATTTATATTGATGCATCCTCATTATACTCATATATCCCTCCTCTACTTTATTTTGCATATATTTTTTATTATCTTTGATTATACTGCACTTATTGAGCATTTGGCTCATCCTTACTATTTTTTCCTTATCTCCAAATGAGTATAAACTTATGCTCGATAGGGCGGGATAGAGGATTAGAAGTTGGCTAGGCTAAAGACTTGGAGGATAATCTTGAGGAATTAGTTTTTGTAAAATTGTGCCCCTTTTTATGGAGTATTCTGTATATTTGAGAGGGTGTTGTATATTAATGTATGTGTATGATTGTGATGTTCATATAGCTTAGTTTCCGCTGTATTTGATAGATGTATATGCTTCATTAGGTCTATATGGTTTGTTTAGGAACTTACTGGCATCTTGTTTGAGTCAACGTCATACTCGGAGTTATGATATTAGTGCCATGTGTTTGTTGTAGCTATTTTTGGATCCTGTGTGTAATGTGTGGCTATATATTGTTTACTGTACAAGGTTTTGTACAGATTGTATTTGTTTAGCGGCCATTTTTCTACCAAAACTCTGCCGGATTTCAGTTAGAAACGCAATCCGTCACAACATATATATTCATATTTGTTGAGCTTTTGACTCATATTTTGCAAATATTTGTACCCATTTCAGATTAGAGGGCTTGAAGACTTGCAAGTTTTGGATGAAAGGTGATTCGAAGATTTGGATTAGTTATAGTAGTCTTTAGAGTTGTATTTGGACATGTACTTGATTTGTATTTAGATTTACATTTGAGGTTGTTGTATTATTTGATCATTTTGGTTGTCGTCAATTTAGGGATTTTCTTTATCTTGAATATGACAGACTTATTGTGGCAATTTGGAATTTGGTTAGGCGCTTTTCTTTGTGGATGTGATTTGGGTTTTAATCAATTTCTATATTGTCAATTGGAGATCGGACAAATAGTTCAAAGTTCGTCTTATGCCCACTGAGTCAGGGTAATTTTTGTATTTGAGTTTGGTTCATCACGTTTGACCCAGCTTGGGGTAAAGTCAGATTTTGGAAAGTTTCGGGCATTAAAAAGCATATATGCATATAAATAAAATAAGAAATTCAGTTATGGAATGTGATAATGCATTTATTATAAGAGTATGAAAGACATCAAGGCAAGTCTTGAGTCTATTTCTTGCTGAAAGAAGACTGAATTTAGAAGAAGATATAGACAACATTTTTCAATTTGTTGAAACTGTTTAGTGAGACATCCCCTTGATCAGTTGCTTCTGCAATATCTCCGTTAGGTAATTTTACCTTGTATAAGACACAAATAGGGGAAATGAATAAATGTTGGGCAACAGATCATGAAATCTGTAGCTCCAATGTCAATTATACATGGTAAGTTCTTATTTGGAATAAGAATTTCCGAAGTAAGAGAAGCATGAATGCATACCCTTCATGTTGGTAGAGATATCAGGTTATGTGGTTTAATTGGACCATGTTGACAGATTGTGAGGACTGAGATTGTATTAAAGCCATGAGTTATTGAAATTGTTCTTGGGTGATTGAATTGCTAGGCAATTTTCATTGCTTTCCCGTGGTAAGAAGGAAATTGATCTACTAACTTGGTTCTCTAATGCAATCTTATTCTTTGCCTTGTTGAATAGCTTGTGGCTATGAGAATATTCATGGAGTTTATAGCATTTTTCATGATATGGGCAGTCATATCACAGCGAGAGCAGTGGGGTTTATCCAGATTTGGAAGAGCCTTAAAGCATTTATCGAGACTATGCCCTGAGATCTTGCAATTGTTACAGTGTACGGCCTATCCTGCCTTCCAAACCATGTTCCTTTTTGTACTTCATGAGAGGAAGTGAAACCTTTCTTTTCTGCCAAAGCAAACGTTGTAGCTCATCATATTTGATGATATATAATTCCTTTTCTCCTGTTGTTGTACCAAGGCATATACCTCACTCAAACTTGGAATGGATTTTATCAGCATAATTTGAGCTTTGATTTTAGTGAGCTGCACAATTTAATTACAGCCACAACTGATTGCCAACCTAGCATCTAATTACAGCCAAATTTACATATAATAGTCTGAAAACAGAAAAACGAACTAAACACAGCTTCGTCTGTACCCAACAAACAGCTGATGCATCAGATAGATAGCCAAGTACAGAGGAGTGTTTGTTTCTATTTCCGCTCTGGTCATTTCATTTGATCTGTATCTCACTTCATCTGTAATCCAAGTGTGTGTTCAAGTGTAAAACACTCGTTGATTCAATGGAATAGAGGGAATGTCCAGTAAATCAGTAGCACAAAATCTGACCAATGCAACAGTGAAATAATCAGAACCCAACTTTGATATATCCAATTAACAGTTGAGGGAAGTACCAAAATAATTAGCATGCCATGGTTGAGATAACTAAAACTGAAAGTGATAGTATATGTTCTAGAGCACATAAACAATGATAATCAACACTTTGTGAAAGCTAAGATAGATAAGAATATTGACTTTTAAGGGAAGTGCCAAAATAGTTAATATGCCATGATTGAGATACCAATCAAAATCAGGATGTGTAGTATGATAATAACATTCTAGACATGGATTAAAAAAGGGTATCGGTATTGTTATTGGTCGTAGTTATATTGGTTTTGGACATATTAGAGAATATACCGAAAAAAAAATATTCTAAATAGTAAGTTGACAGACAAATATTTACTAAATATCGAATGTATCGGATGATATTCTAAATATCGTTGATATGTCGTAATAGATTATCAATACGGCATTATATTGCAATTTTATTGTCGTATTAGCAAATATTAGTATTGAGGACCTGATACGAATATATATTTGCGATATTTTCATCCATGATTCTAAGGTTAGAAACGACTAATATATTTTGTCAACCCAAATAATAGAACAAAAGGTCAGTACATATATCAGGATTCAAGATGCCTGCATTAAAACATTACAAGAAAATATCCCCTCAATAATCATATTCTCCACTCTCAAGATGAGTCTCCACCCTCAACAAAGGTCTTATCCAGGAAATCTTTCTCCAAAACTAAGGCTAGGATTTCCTTTTCATATCTTGAAGTATAAGATAAAACAAGTTCAACTAGTCTTATTAAACACATCAAATCCAACATCTCCATCTTCTTCTTCCCCATATTGTCAAGATCCAGATCTACTTTCAAGAACTCCACTGCCTAATGCCATGTCATTTCGATTGTCTTCTTCTATTTCTTCCAGGACACACAAAGATTATATTATATCCATAACTAGAGACTAGGAATGTCAATACACGAACAGAACACATCACCTCCAAGGATAATGTTGAAAGTCAAAGAACAAGTGAGGAATACATGTAACCAATTGATAATTCTACCGTCTAGAGAGTCCCACCTGACATTCATACACAGAAAACAGACATCCCACATGCTTCTTCACTATGTCGTGTTCCATAGTTACTAGATTTCCTGCACCTCTACTATGCACCACATATCTAAAGCATTTCTCAATTATAATCCATTGTAGAAAATGAAACTTTCCAGCATAAGGTGTACCAGATTATGTGTTTTAAAGAACAAATCTTGAAACTATGTTCTGCTCATAATGAACTAGAAGAAATAATCTAGATAGGAAAATAGTTAAAGGTAAGTTGAAGTTCAAACAGGACACTTATCCTGGTTGAGGACAGCTCACCAATGTCTTAATCTTATGTAACTACAAAAAATTCCATCACCATGTTGTCAAATTCATGACAAAAAAAATCATCTTGCAGAATGCTACTATCGCTATTCTCAGAGAAGAAAATCAAACCAAAGCCATTGCCCTTAAGCATTCTGTAGATCGTGGATACTCCTGTGCAGGCTTTACAACCTCCAAGCAGTGGGCAAACATTTCTTGATACTGCCAATACTTGATGCAAAATTATGTGACCATGGATTGTGTTAAATTTCTTGATGTCATCCACTATCAGAAGCACAGATATTATCTTCCAATAACTCATATGGAAAATATTTTGATTTTGACTACAGAGTTCCAGCATCCAACTCCTAATATCTACCTTTTTGCAAATTTAATGAGATGACATAACAGTACCTCAGTTCCTAGTTCATTTTCACATTTTTATATAACTTTTTACTCAACTCTCTCTTTGCAAGGCATGGTAGAAGGGAATTCCTTGCTAAACGGAATTCAAAGAGAGAATTTTCTTCAAAATGATTGGGCCCATGACAAGTTTCTCATCCAATTAGCATTTTTCAATGGCCCAAAGACGTGCTAAATAGTGAAATCATAGAGTAACTCATATAGTAATAATCATGTACTTCTACTCATAAAAACCCTTAATATGCTTCCTTCCCGTGATAAAGTTCCACTGGAGATTTCTTGTTGGAAAAGCAGCTGCGGCTACCTTAAGGCACTGCTTCAAAATTCTCATATTGATTTCTCGAACTTAAGGACTCACAGGCTCTCCTAAGTTAACATCACTTTCACAATCAGTGTGCCATTAATTTCTTAGATGATTATACACAATTACTAGGATGCACTTTCATAATCCAGATCTAACATGTAGAGGTGACTTCACAAGCAAGCAATATCATCATCTTTCTCCAACGTTGATGATGGCGTTAAATTTTGGCAATCACTTTTATATCCTCGAGCATCAAAGTGAATCACTCTTCAGCAAAAAAAAAAAAAGAAAAAAAAAAAAGAAAGATTGCTGAGCTGGAAATATCAATAGTGTATCATAAAGAAGTGCCCCAAGAATTCTTGAGTGCATCATTGGAAGTATGAAATCTTGTCTTACAAATTAGCCACCACATCAACATCAAATAAAATGTCACATATTGCATTTGCATCATTATGTTGTGTGATTTCTGATTTTTATATTTTGTTCACATTTTTGTAGGTAGATATTAGAAGAAGAAATTGACTCCGATGGCTGAAGAATGTATATTTGGGGTGTGTTGGAGTGCTTAAGCATAGTGTGTAAAATGCCATCTTCAATGGAAAACAATTTCATTGTTAGACATGGATTCAAAGAAAGATTACTAGCCATGCTGCTCCATCTAAGCACTAGAATCTTCTTCTTGATGATGTTCCATCTATTGATACACATGATGGGATAAGTAGTACAAATAACAATCTAAGAAATGGCAAGACACTTCTATTTGGCAATTTTCCATTAAAATATGAAAAAGACTAGAAAGTCCCAAATCGCAACTCGTTTTGACCCTTTTTAAAATGATAGAATTAAAACACACAAAACTATATAATACACATAAAATATATTCGAATCTAAATGTATATGAATATTCAAAGTTAAAAGCAGTCGTCCAACAATTAAATAATCAAGTGTAGAATTTTGGTGATGAAAGAAAATCTCAATCATTCGGGCTTCTATAGCTAGTAAAAGCAAGGCATTAAGAAAGTCAATTTATAGATCGGGTGGTATAGATACACTAAATTTTAGTCGGTTTACTCCTAACTTGTAATCCCTACCAAGAAACGTCTTAGATCTGCCATCAGCAATAGAATCGAACACTGGTCTTCTCATCAATATTGCTTTACGAGCCATAGAATTTTCACACACCAATGGGTCCCAATTTTCATGCTACCCACATCTCGTACAAAGGTTAACATGTAGGAAAATGTGTATAGTAGAGAATATTTTTTAGAGAACGTAATGAGAACGCTTTGAGATTTTTACTCAGTAATGGAAGAACCATTTTCTCAAAAAGAAGCTCTTACAAGTATTAAAGATAGAATCTTTAGAGGAGCCGCCTTGTAAAGAGATTTTCTGAAAATTACTGCACAAGTTATAAAAGGTAAGTATTTATAGAAATGGTAGAAAATTAAGTCAAAAAGATGCATCAAATAAAGGTACGCGTCCCAGTGCCTGAGCGCTGCATGACGCGCATCAAGCGCACACTATAATGTAAGGGGTCCGTGCTCCTATACTTGTGCGCTAGTCGGGCGCTCATAAGACATGATTAACTTGTGTTAAGTGTGCTCGTGTGTGTCTTAGGCGCATCTCAAGTATCGACATTATGAAAAAGGCGCTCGTGCATGTCTCAGGTACATCTCAAGCGTAGGCATTCTGGTAAAGGTGCTCGTACGTGTCTCAGGTGCACCTTAAGCGTGGATATTCTGGAAAAGGCGCTCCAGTGCGGATCAGGTGCAAGAAAAGTGTGGACACTGAGAGTTGCACATTTGCGAACAACAGGCATAAATCTGACGCGGATCTTTGTGACACTAGATAATACTCTAATGGCCAATCTAAACCAATCACGAAATATGCTAACACATAATATGCCTAAAAAAATTGTTTAATGTAGGCCAAAGGATCAATTGATTGTCCGTTTTAACAGACATGTTTCTCAAATTTTATTAGGGTTGGTTGATAATCCCATAAGACAAGGTGATTGTACACATAGATTTGGCACATCTTAGTCATACTTGGTGAGGGGTGAGAAAAGGACGAGGAATGTGTGCCAGATTGTAAAAAGGATGAAGGACACATGCAAAAGGCCTGTTTAGAAGTTTTATGTGCAGCAAACTATTTCCCACAGCGTGGAGGAATAATGGCCTATTTGGTACATGGGAATGTAAGGAATGTGAATGAGATAGGAACATAAGGACAAAAATGCTTAAATACAAACAAAGGGAGTTTGCTGATTAGTTAATGATGATTTACTACTCTCCTCAAATTAATTCCCATTTTCTCATTTTTATATTCTCCCATCCTTGGGAGTAAAAATGAGAAAATATAGGAGTTTTATTCTCAAGCCTCAAGTCTAGCAATATAATTTTCATCAAATGAACTTGCAAATGTGCATTAAACACTATCCTCATTTCCATTCCTTCCGATCCCATGACCTAAATGAGCCATAAGAGAAAATAATGTTGTATCACATCTATTAGTCAATCTTTAGAGTTGACAAATTTTGTGATATTGAATTGTACATTGAGTATATCATCTTATTTTATTATGTCTTCTATGTTTGAAAAGAGTTGATAACCATTCAACTTATTTTATATCTTAATGCTACATAGATGCTAGTAGTTGGCTTAATCTTTGTGTCATGAAGCTGGATAAAAACTATTGTTGGCTTAAACTAAATTGTAACGTAATATGAGCTAGTCGCTTAAGTGGCACGTGTAGTGAAATTTCTAGAGACAAATTGCAAGTTATCTGCTTAAATGACCTATGTGGTGAAATTTCTAGAGGCATACCTACTTAAATGGCATGTGTAGTGAAATTTTTAGAGGTGTACCACGAACTATCCGCTTTAGAAGATTGTATGTAGTGACATTTCTAGAGGCAAGCTATGAGATGGCCGCTTAAGCGGGATGCAATTCATGCTCACTTTCTAATACTTGAAACTATTTTGACCAAAGGTTTCTTTGTTATTTTTAAAAGACCAAACCTCCCTCAACTTGGGTAGTAGCACAAGATCTAAATTGAAGGGAGAGTGAACTTTCTTTTGAGTGACTAAGTGTACAATCGTATGATTAAGAGAAAAACCGATTTCTAAAGAGATTCTTCTTTATTGTTTGAAAAAAGAACCTTAATGTTTTGATATCTCCCACCTACTCTAGTTATGTACTTTACATTTGTTTGCCTACAAGCTACAGAGTTCGAGTATGTGGCGCATGCATAGATTTTGAGATGTGATTTGGATAGAGGATTTCGATCAATTGAAGATTCACTTGGAAAGATCAGAAGTTGTTTTGGTAGTTGTAGATTTAAAAAAGACCTTAGATAATCATGTATCCATAATTAGACGGCTAAAGGGTCTAGTACGTCTTTTTGTCAGTCTATAAATTGATTATTCTCATGTAGCAGATTTTTAGTAAGTGACTCAAAGCTCAAAGGGTGTTCACCAATTGTTCAAAAGATTTTCTCTGTCACCAAATATTGTATTTATTCCATTTATGTATTTTACTTTTTGTTATATGTATGTAAATAGTGATAGTTTATATTTAAATATTTAGATACGTAATTACTTTACATATATTGAGGTTGTGAATGTTTATTTTATGCTTCTGTGAAATAACACCCATTTGCCCCCTCTAGGTGTTAGTGGGTCTAAAATCCGTCTTCTCAACATCAATGTGACTTGCACATGCTGGTGAAAATCTTAATCCACTAATGAAGAGAATGTGGATATCCTGCTCACAATAGCTTTAATTAACTCTCAGCCAATCATGAGAACAAAACTCCATATTATCCACCAAAACGATGAGAGCAAGGCTCTAATCAAACCTCCTCCTCAGAGAAGTCAGGAACATCCTGCACGATGTACGGCATATCCTATCGAAGATCCAATAGAAGAAGATAGCATGCAAAATAATGACCTTTTCGACTGACATTAACTGTCTCTCAACCTTATCATAAAAGGTGGAAGAACTTCTATGGAGAAGCTGTGGAATATCTTCTTGGAAGCAATAAATGGTAAAATTTGTCCACTTCATCAACATCACGCCTAGGAATTAGCACCAAACCAGTAAAATAGTGAAAGAAAAATGCTTAACCTGCAAAGTTGAGTGAAGAAAGCGCCTCCCGGTAAGAAAGAGCACAATACAAGCATCCATAGACCATGGGTCCTGAAACAGTTTTTAAATTTCAGAAAATGGCTCAAAACAAAAACAAAGGAGGGAGATTTTTGAAATTATGAAACTGCTATCAGCAATGGAGCAAATTAAAGGTAAAAGATTGGATGGCGCAAGCAGAGGAAAACCTAGAGCGGGGCCTCTTCCAGCTTCATCGATGCCCATGATGCAAGGTTCTGTTGCCCAATTGGGTGTTGAACCTTCTGATTCCATCTCTTTCCCTATTTTCGGCGTTCACTCCTCAAGCTTTCTCATTCTCGACCGATTCCCCCAAGAACGCAGGAAAGTAAGCTCGCTTTCAAGACGCAGCAGACTATACCGGAATGTATTCATCAATTATTTATTATTATGTGATTATAATTATTTATTGGGACGCAGCAGACTATACCGGAATGTATTCATCAATTATTTATTATTATGTGATTATAATTATTTATTGATGACGGTATGATCAAAGTTACGTTAGCTCGAATAAAGGGGCCTAATAAAAAAAAGGCTCAACAGATGGGCCACTCTGGTCATGGTGTAAAATAGGCTGATCTCGCATCGAGACCCATGAGCTTAGGCTACCACAGTTGATTCCAGCCTATGTACTCACTGCCATACTGTGAAAAATACCGACCATAACCAACAATCCAAACCGTCTTTCTTTATCTAAGATGATTCCATTCACGATCGAAGAATCAGCAAGGGATAGTAAAAACCGTCCCCAACATTATAAAAAGAAAGCCTCCCAAGCACAGAAATAGGGAAAAAAAATAGTCTCACAATCAGACACGGTCAAATACGAAAATAAACAACATTTCTTTGATGCATACTTTCCATTTCTCCATGCATCTTTCTATTCTTTTGAGAAAAATTTTCTGACTTGAGTGTCGAATAGCCTATCGAGAAACCATCATCATCGGACCTCTGATTCTCTTGTTTTTATTTGTGGTGTACAAGTTCTAAATTTTTAAAGATGTTGATCAGATCTACATGATTCAAACCGACAGATTCAACTAGATAAAGACGATCATAGTGGCAATTTAGATCTGTATAAAATCAGAAATCTAAAATGTATCATTGGCACCGTCTGTGAGAAGTGACAAAATGTCTACTATACCACCATACACACTCAAAGATAGTTAATACTATAACTCACACAAGTGCTCCTACTAGAGATGTTGCCTCTCCCGGCAACAACCCTCCAGCGGGTAGTCATGGGGAAGATGGATAAATGGTCTTAATATAAGCAATAAATAATCGAATGAAAAACATAGCTGAGGCAATCCAAACCCTTTATATGTGTTTGGGTCAATAGAGGTAGGGAGTACCTGCTTCTACCATCGCTACCAGAGGAGGAGATGCCCAACTAGAAATATCGAGCAATTTGGGGGCCAGGCATGGGTGGCCTCAAGTGATAATAGAGGAGGCCAATCAATATTGGAAGACCAGTTAGGCCCAAGATCTCATGAAGAAAGCCCAAAACAAAAAAAATCCTTACTACTTTCGAAGTGACCGTAGACCTTTAGATTGGGAAGGGGCCTTCTATAATATACAGCCGGTAGGAGGAAACAGTCACCCTGCCCCGCCACAGCATTCGAAGTTGAGGAATTACCTCAACGAAAAAAGATCAGTAGCTACTCCTCATGTGGAGGAGAAGGTTGAGAAGATTTAGCAACACATGTTCGGAGGAAGTATAGAGAGACATTTTGTCAACTTGAAGAGATCTCCATTCACAACGGAGATTCGAACATGTTCACTCCCACATAAGTTTGAAATGCCAACTTTGGATGTTTATGATGAAAGTACAGATCCTATGGATTATCTGGACTACTTTTGTACATATTTGAGTTTTCAGGGCTTGGACAAAATGTCTATATGCCAGTATTTTTCCATGACTCTCAAAAGAGATGCCCAAATTCAGTTTCATCGCTTGAAGCCAAATTCAATCTGGTCATTTGAAGAATTGGTTGACAATTTTTTAGCCCATTTCGCCTCCAGCCAGAAGATTGAGAAGCAACTTTGGCACTTAGCTCATATTAAGCAAGGGCCAAGGGAGAGTCTAAAGAGTTTCCTGGAAAGGTTCACCATAGAAGTCCAACAGATTCCACGGCTCATCGACAAAGGGAAAGCTTAACATCTTCATATCCACACTAGACCCGAGCAAGTTCTTTAAACATCTTTCTCATAAGGACCCGAAAATATTTTGTAAAGCATAAGCCATTACTCACACATATATAACAACGGAGGAAGGAAATGAAGCAGAGAAGTCAAGTCATATGGATCACTCGTGTGATGTCCCACATCGGATGGGGAGAGAAACGAAACGTGTCTTATAAGGGCGTGGATACCTCTCCCTTGTGGACGCGTCTTATATAACAACGGAGGAAGCAAATGAAGCAAAGAAGTCAAGTCATATGGATCACTCGTGTGATGTCCCATATCGGATGGGAAGAGGAACAAAGTATGCCTTATAAGGGTATGGATACCTCTCCCTTGTGGACGCCTCTGGGAACCTATGGGAGGTCGCCAGAATAAAACCCTGCGGCTTATGTGGTTGGGAGAGACAATATCCACAACTCTGTGTGCCTGTGTGTCAAAGCGGATAATATCTACAAGCGGGTACTCGGGGACGTTACAAATGGTATCGATTTTGTATCATAGTGGAATACTCTAGAACCTTCAAGGTAAATAAGACGAGCCAACAAGGTTGTTCATAAATTTTGAAAATAGGGTTGCCTAAGAGGTTAATGATTTAATAAGCGGACTTGGTGAATGGATAGGTGAATCGTGCGGGCCGTGTGTGGCTTGGAGGCACCGTGAAATTCTCCTGGCCCAAAGCGGACAATATCTACAGGCAGGTAACTCGGGGACGTTACAGTTGTGCGACGGACTTGATTATTTTCCTGGAATAACCAAGGTCCATAATTAAAAATTATGGATCCTACAGAATTTTCGGTAGAGTCCCTTCTACATCTGGACGAAAACCAAAAATACAATATGCTCAATAATAACCTGTACAAGCACACATCTATTAAAAATCAATATTCTAGCCTACAACACAACACATAGGATCATAATTTGGTTATATCATTCATGGCTCCAACACGGTACTCCTATCCACCGTATTGGATTTAGAGAGATGCCATCTAATAAACAAAGTTCAAAATATCAACATAAACGCAGAAGTATAACTAAATTATCAATACATGCAGAAGCATAACGAAACCATCATGTAATAACAAGCTATATTCATCCATGAATGGCTATTTACATTCTATTACAATAAAACATGACCAAATCTTCAAGCCTTCGACATCCAACTAATCCCTTCAAGCAAGCTCCTCTCCTTACTCTAACTATCAGGAGTCGGCTAAGTGTTCTCATCTAGAAGGAAAAATAGCAAGAGCGAGCTTACAGCTCAACAAATATAATCATATCACTAACTATCATAGATAACAGTAAAAGCAATAATTGGAAGGGGAGGAAATATGTATTCTCACAATCATGAATCATGAAAGGAAACAGGGGACATATGGGATCATTAGATTCACAATGTTGCATCGGTTACGCATTATTCATTTTCATTATTTACATTATCTTTGCGGATCAGGGCTAATAGGTCGTACTAACCAACGATGTGAGAGAACGAGGAAAGGAATGTGTCTACCACATATTCTAAGGCCGGCTACATTTTAGGTCTGCAGTATTCGACCATCGACTGTATTTTAGGTCCGTAATACTCGACCATCGGCTACATTCTAAGTCTGCAGCACTCGAATATCGGCTACATTTTAGGCTTGCAGCACTCGACTATCGGCTACATTTTAGGCCTACACCATCCGACCATCGACTACAGTTTAGGCCTGCACCACTCGGCCATCTCAATCGCCCCATATCTCCTGGAGATCAGGGTAATCATCGTTCTTTCACAGTAGCATCTTAAGGCGTACCCTGAATATCACCCGCCCCCAGGAGCAGCCGGAGTATTCCTTGGGTTTTCACTGTGATGTACATGAAAAGTTAGAGGGTACCACCCCTATAGTCCATGGTCCTAATTTCAAGATTAGTCTTAATCATTTGAAGGAGAATCCACCATTTGCCATATACATTCTCAAACTGGAAAATCACATTCCTATCACATGTCTCCATCCGGGAGACCAAATCCATACATATCTCCATCTAGGAGATCATTCCATCACATAGCACTTTGTGGATTCCCGTCCACTTACTTGGTTGGTTCTCATCTTCCTGTGGGACCCAATCTCTTTTAATCAAGTTCACGATGGAGTTTAGAATTTCTTACCTTCGTTAGTCAAATATCGACTTAGAAGCCTCCGGGACTCATTCCCCTTGCTTCCGGCACATTGATACACATTTTTAGAGCTTATATTACATTTAAGCAATTAGACATCACTTTCATCACAATCAAACGATGGCAAGGCATGTAAATTTCTCATTTCATTCTGGGTGAACAGTGTCAGGACTCTTTTAGAGCATCCGGACGCCACAAACGGTCCGATACTTGTGAGATCGAGTGTCTGGTTGGTACATATGCACAATTGGAACATGATGATTCATATTTTGAGCTCGATTCAACATAATATGAAGGTGAAAGTATGCAATTTTCTCATTCATTTTTGGATGAACAGTGTCAGGGTTCATTTAGAGGGTTCGGACGCCGCGAACGGCTCAAAACATGCGAGATCGAACTGGCGGCCGACATACGTGCATCATTGGGACGTGGGGATTCACATTTTGGGATCAATTTCATGATACGCGGAAGGGAAATGGGAAATCCCCAATTTCGTGTGTTAGGGTTTTGGTGAAACAAGACCGGTGAATCTGACAATAATTTGAACAAATAACTACATATTCCTTGGTCATTAGTCTTGGGTTTCATGATTCTAATATTTATAGCAAGTATCGACAAAAAAATACCCAATAAAATCAAGCAAAATATCGAAAGAGAACGAGAAGTGAGTATGAGAACACTTGCCTCGGCGCATGCTATCACCTTTATAACTAGCTCTCGGACGGATTCGGATTCCACGGGCTTGATTCTCCTCCTTTCTCTCTCTAAAATCTGTGCTCTCTCTCTAGAAGGGTTTGGTTCGTGGGAAATGAGAAAACACGAAGCAGGTCGGGCGTTTATAATCGTCGGGCGCTCAAGTGCCTAGCGAGCGAGCGACGAGCGCGGCCACGCTGCCAGCCTGCGCTCGAGCGCACACAGGCGCTCAGCGGGCGGGGGAACTACTGGTTTTTGGCGCTCAAACTCAGCTCGAGCGCACAGCAGGTGCGGCCTATTGCTTTCACCACTACATTTTGTGCTCGAGCGCATAGCAGGCACAGCCTACTGCTTGCGCCATTGCATTTTGTGCTCGAGCCTATGCTTGAGCGCACAGTAGGCGCAATTTGCTGGCAGCGCTTCAGCAGTCCATAGCCCAATTTATCTTTCTGATTTTTCTCCCGATATACATACTTATTCATCCCATAGGTATAGTATTGATCATTAACATATAGATTACCTCATCTTTATTATATTTTTTTACCCTGAACCTCACAACTCTCCCCCACTTATAAAAATTCATCCTCGAAATTTAATGAGTCCCAAATTCCAAATTAGGGGCGAACTCCCTCATATTCTGAAATCATTTCCTTAGACATGATTATTCTAGGAACCTTAAGCATTTGAATCGTTCTAATCTTTATCACAAGACCAATTCTTAGCCTCCCAGAATGACTCAATCTAAACACACTGATTTTCTCAACCGTCGATACAAGGAAGACTTCATATCGATCCCCTAAATTTCAAAAGTGACCTAGAAATAATGCTGGGCATGCCTCCAACTTAATCCGATACTTCAAGCAAATCTAATAAACTTCCACTTCAATTCATTCCAAGCTTCGAAGGAACTTGACCACAAGGGTCCTCATCCTCATTCAGAAATCTCTGGGCCATAGGCCCACAATGCTTCCGTAGCGCTACTTTGCTAAATTATCTAACCACAAATCATCCTACTAAAATGTCACCGCTACGTCAAATTCAACTTGACATCCCAAAGATTCACTGATCAAGTTTTACTAAGGCTTTGATACAAACCTTAAATCACAAACAAACTTTAAAGCTAGAATAATTTACATTTACGTCATTTCATTGGTAAATTGACAAACCGATATATTCCCCCAAAATACGCAACCCATATCACACCCCCAATATCTATGACAACCTTGATTAGAACAACTTTAGGATAATCATACTTCGAACATGAATCCCAAATCCTCAAACTACAGCCACACACAGAATTACAATCCTCCCAAGGGTTCGACATGGCTCTAGATCATTTTCCCCGTACCTCAAAATTTAATAACTGAGTAACCTCAAGATCCCGTTGGCATACCAATGAGTCAACTAATCCAATCCGAATAAGTCTTCTATGATTAAGGTATGTGGATCGCTCTAATTGTCCAAAAATATAATCATAAGGACCTCTTATTCAACAATTCATGACTCTAATATTTCGAATATGGTTCTATCTCTCAAGTCAAGAATGCATCATCTTATCGGTATACCGGCGAGCCAACTAATCCTACCTCGCATATCATCCAGACCACAATAGATAGACTATCCTAGACTGCCAATTCCACAATTATTCAACAATATCATAATTCTTGTTGTCCTATCGCCCTCAAAATCGAAACGGTAAGGGCTTCTCATCTCACAATTTCTTAGCCTCATACTTAGGCAGTAGTTCTCCGTCCTAGAACTAAAGGCAGAGCACTCCCTTCGTTTAGATATCAGAAGCCATTTGAAATTCATCCTGAAACACCTCCTATGAATCATTAAGATATATTCCAACCGAAAATTCCTGTCACCATGTATTGGCAATATTGCTCACCATCATTGAAGGGCACCGAAATTCTCTTTTCGATCCTAGTCTCTAATACCAATTATGACGGACCGGGTTATTCTCCTTAAATAACCTCTATCAATGGTAACATAAACTTATGCCCATAATTTATCATTATGGATTCTGCAAAAATTTTGACAGAATTTTCTCTACAATTGGACAAAAAATAAAAAATACAACCTATTTAAAATAGCCTGTACAAGCACACACCTATCCAATAATCATCATTTTGGCCTACAATACAATACACAGGATCACAATCGCTATACCATCCATAGCTACAACACAGTACTCCTATCTACCATGTTGGGTCTAAAGAGATACCGTCTATGATTAAACGAAATCCAAAAACATCAACATAAATGCGGAAGAATAACTAAATTCAGAAATTGCAGAAGCATCACAATAACCATAAAATAATAACAAATCATATTAATCCAATAAGACTATTTACATTCTATTACAACAACGTATCCAAAATTTTAAACCTTCGACATCCAGTTAATCTCCTTAAGTAAGTCTCTCTCCTTACTCTAAATAATCGGGCGCAGGCTTAATATTCTCATATGGAAGGAGAAACAGCAAGAGTGAGCGTACAACTCAACAAATATAATCATACATCACTAACTACAATAAATAATAGGAAAAATAGTAATTGGGTAGGGGAAACATATAACTTGAATAAAAGGAAGCATGCAAGAAGAGGGGACAATTGGGATCATCTGGTTCGCATGTTCGTTCTGGTTACGTCTATTCATTTTTATTACTTTCATTAATTTTTGCGAACTCGAACTAGTAAGTTGTACTAACCAACAATGTGAGAGAACGAGGAAAGGAATGTGTCTGCCACACATTCTAAGGCCGGCTACATTTTAGGTTTGCAGCACTCGACCATCGGCTACATTTTAGATCTGCAGCACTCGACCATCGGCTATATTTTAGGCCTGCAGCACTCAGCAATCTCAATCGCCCTATATCCCCCGGTGACCAGGGCAATCCTCGTTCTTCCACAGTAGTATCCTAAAGCGTACCACAAATATCATCCGCTTCCACGACTGGCTAGAATACGTGGCCAAGTATTTCTTAGGTTCACACCGTGATGGATATGGCAAACTAGAGAATATTACCCCTATGAACCATGGTCCTAGTTCAGGATTAATTCTTCCTTGAGAAAAGATCCACCGCAAGTACATCACATTTTTCAATTGGAAAATCACATTCCCATCCCTATCTCCATCCAGGAGACCAAATCCACACATGTCTCCATCTAGGAGATCAATCCATCATATCGTACTTTGTTGGATTCTTGTTCCATTTACTTGTTTAGTTCCTTCCTTTCTTTGAAACTTAAACCTTTTTAGCCATTCAATTTAAACTCACAAGAGAGTTTGAATTTACTTACATTCGGTGATCAAATACAACCTTAGAAGCCTCCGGGACGCATTCCCTTGCTTCCGATGCACACTTGCATATTTTCAAGGCTTAAAATTTAACATGATCAATTAAATACAAATTTCATAAGCATTAAACGAGTGGAATCATGCAATTTTTCCCCATTCAACTCGGATGAATAGTAACATGGGACTTTTAGAGCTTCTAGATGCCGCGAACGGGTCGATTCTTACGGAATCGGACATTCGGTCAATATATATATACAATTGGGATGTGGTGATTCATATTTTTGGATCAATTTAACATAACACAAGGGAGGAAACATGCAAATTTCCTTTTTTGTCTCGGGTGAACAGTAACCGTGCCCTTTTAGAAGGCCTGGACGTTGTGAACGGCCCAAAACGGGCGAGATCGATCGCGCGGCCGACGTATATATACATTTTGGACGTGGTGATTCATATTTTGAGGTCGATTTGATATAATATAAGGTAAAAAATGGGAATCCCGAATCTAACGTGGGGTTAGGGTTTGGCGATACTAAATCGGTCGATTCGGACAACAAATTGGACAAAGAACTACATATTTATTGAATATAAATCATGGGCTATACGTTTTTCTTGGGTGGGTATCGAAATAATAATACCCAATAGAGAATGAATAAAAATCACAAGAGAGCAATTAGTGAGTATGAGAACACTTGCCTTAACGTGCTCTACATTTTCTCTAACTAGTTCGAACTCAGAATCGGACCCGAAGACCTCCATTTTCTCCTCTTCTCCTTCGCGAGGCTGCTCTGCTCGCTGAGCTCCAGCAGCCGCTGCCGCTGCTCCACCGTGACGCCCTGCCGGCCACCACCATGCATGGCCATCTCCGGCCGCCGCCGACCCGTGCGCCGCCGATGCCGGCACCGTTCTCCTCCTCTCCCTCTTTCTCTCTTTCTTTTTCTTCGCT